>CAUYLG010029530.1:0-21651 GCA_963573385.1 Cacajao melanocephalus | reverse complement strand
ACATGCACATGTATGTTAATTGCAGCACTGTTTACAATAGCAAAGACCTGGAACCAATCCAAATGCCCATTGATGATAGACTGGACAAGGAAAATGTGGCACATATACACCATGGAATACTATGCAGCCATAAAAAATGATGAGTTCGTGTGCTTTGTAGGGACATAGATGAATCTGGAAACCATCGTTCTCAGCAAACTGACACAAGAACAGAAAATCAAACACCACATGTTCTCACTCATAGGTGGGTGTTGAACAATGAGAACTCATGGACACAGGGAGGGGAGCATCACACACTGGTCTGTTGCGGGGGAACAGGGGAGGGACAGTGGGGGCGGGTAGGAAGGTTGGGGAGGGTTAACATGGGGAGAAATGCCAGATATAGGTGACAGGGAGATGGAGGCAGCAAACCACATTGCTATGTATGTACCTATGCGACAATCCTGCACATTCTGCACATGTACCCCAGAACCTAAAGTGCAATTATAGATATACATTTCAAAAGGAAAAAAAAAATCACCAGGACATGGCAAATATCTGAATAGTATAGCAGGCTATACAGTGACAAAGTGGGCTTCCCTCCATCCTAATGTCCTCTCCCTCCAAGACACCTACTGTTCCCAGTCTCTTTGTGCGCTTACAGATTTCAATACACATATCAGCCCCCACACCTTGCCCTCAACACATTGGAGAAACATGTGTTCTATGCATTCTTTGCTGCATTTACGATAAATCTTGAGAACTTCCCCAGAAAAAAAAAATTGTTAATCCAAAGTTTTTATGATTCAATATAAATAAATAAATTGCCTTTTTGTTACTTGTATATATTGAACACCTCTCTTTTTCTCTCTCTATTATGTTTTTTGTTTGTTTTTTGAGATGGAATTTTGCTCTTTCACCCAGGCTGGAGTGTATGACAAGATCTCAGCTCACTGCAACCTCTACCTCCTGGGTTCAAGCAATTCTCCTGCCTCAGCCTCCTAGGTAGTTGGGATTACACGCAAGTGCCACCACACCCAACTAATTTTTGTATTTTGAGTAAAGATGAGTTTTTTCCATGTTGGCCAGGCTGGTCTCAAACTCCTGACCTCAGGTGGTCCACCTGCCTCAGTCTTCCAAAGTACTGGGATTGCAGGAGTGAGCCACCATGCCTGGCCTCTTCATTACGTTTAAAAGCATGTTTTAAGGATTTTTTTTTTGGCAAAGCTTTTAATTAATTATTTTAATTAACAAGTGACAAATTATATCTATTTATGGTATAGGTGATGCTTAAATATATGTGTACACTGTGGAATGATGAAATCAAGCTAATTAATATATCTATTACCTCACAAACATCATTTTTGTGATGAGAACATTTAAAATCTACTCTTAAAGCAAATTTCAAGTACACTATACATTATTATTCATTATAGTCACTATGTTGTACAATAGTCTCCAGAATTTATCCTTCTTAACTGAAACTTCGTATTTTTTAACCAATATCTCCCAATCTCTCACATCCTAACTTCTGAAAATCACCATTATACTCTTACAAAGCTTTTATTTTTGCATTCAATAATAGAAAAAATAGAATTTTGACTAGCAGTATATAACAAATCAGACCTAAGATTGATTTGCTGTGTTGGAATTCTTATGTCCTCCCCACTATAAGTTTTCTGTTATATGAAGAACTCTAGATAGACTATAGATTCACAGGCACACAGTTTCTTGAGTGCTTCAACTATTAAAGGAAGACTTTGGAGACCTTATCCCGTTGTAGGAAGACAGAGAAGGACTTTTGGCTCTAGGTTGCAGCCTGAGCATGTGTTTCCTGCCTTCCCTCCCTCCACAAATACTATTTAAATGACAGCAGAGGACTGTAAAAAAGAAAAATCTATTTCAGGAGGAAGAGGCAGGCCAGAGAGTTTTTGACAAATTTTTAGAAGCATTGATGGACCAGTTAAGACTATGGAGAGGAAGCCAAAGCCCAAAATGTGTAATGTGGAGATTGCTGTTGAGGTGAGACCAGATTTTCCAAGATACAAAGAAGAGGGCAGGTGGTGGGCAAAAGACATGGTGACTGGAAGATGGTCTACAGAGCAGGAGGCCACTCATCCCGTCCTGGGCTCCAGGCTGCCACTGTGGTGCGTGGCTGCAGAGCAAGCAACTGCATTCCTGGGCTTCACTTCTAGGAAAAACTGGGAGGATGTCTGCTAAAGACTAGGGAGGTCCAGAGCCCATCAGCCATCTCCAGTCTGCGCTCAGCAAAGCAGAGAGGTTCAGGCGTCATTCTCTTTTCTAAGCAGGGAATTCCTGGGCAGTCCTCCCAAGGAGGTGAAAAACCTGTCAGCAAAATGGGTTTCCATATTAATTAAGCAGTTCTATCCCTCATTCTCTTGTGTGATGGACAGCCAAGGATCTAGAGCATTTGAGAAAATCAATAGCACAACAGAAAAACCCAAAATGAACATAGAAACAGCCGACCAGGGAGAAAATAGAGATCATCTAGGGAGCAGAAGAGAACTTCAAAAAATCTAATTCATATCCTTAGATATTGCATCTGTGAGATGAAAATAGGCTATTAAGAAAATGAAACTGTTAAGGAACAAAAACACATTCTTAAATATAAAAAGTATGTGTGCCTAAAACTTAAAAAATTGTATAAAAACTAAAGAAAAAGTTGAGATTTCCAAAAACATACATCAAAATGATAGAGAAATAAAAAACTGAAAATGGAGGATCAATCTGGGAGGAAGGGACCAAGAGTTGCTTGACTAATAGAAAGTCCAGATGAAGAAAAAGAGATAATAAAGAAAGAAATACTCAAAAAAGAGAAGAAAATTTCACAGAGCTGATTCAGGTCTTCAGCATAACGGGACCTTTGAAAGCCAGAATAATTAAATGCCTACATGTGTGAAGATATGGTGCTTCAGTTTGTATTCTCTGTACACTTCTATTTTCATTTGCTTGAAATAGAAGATATATTTTTGTGAAATTTCCAAGCATCCAAAAACAAAGAGCAGAGAGAAAACAATGATTCATCTATAATTGAAGGAAAATCATAGGACAATCTTGACCCTCATGTTAGGCAGACTTTTTTCAGACATGTAAAGACACAGAATGGTGATTGATACGGTTTGAAAGTGTCCCCCAAAGTTCATGTGTTGGAAACTGAATTCCCAGTGCAACAGTGCTGAGAGGTGGGACCTTTAAAATGGATTAGCTTATAAGAATTCTGTCCTCATGAATGGATTAATGCTTTTATAGAGGGAGTGGGTTCATGATTTTGAGAGTAGATTTGTTTTAAGAGTTCAGCCCTCTCTCAGTCTCTTGAGCTCTCTTACCCTCTTACCTCCCACCATGGGATGATGCAGCAAGAAGGCCCTGACAAGATACCAGCCCCCTGATCTTGGACTTTCCAGTTTCCAGAATTTTAAGAAATAAATCTTCGTTCTTTATCAATTACCCCATCTATTGTATTCTGTTACAGAAACACAAAACAGACTAAGACAGTAATCCTCCCTCATGCTTTTATGTAAAAGTTACTTGAAGATATACTCTAGCAAAATGAAAAAAGAATCTGAGAGGGAGGAAGACATGGAGTGTAGGAGGCAATGGCCAGTCTCGGAGTGCAATGAAGGGATGTCTGATGTAGACAGCTGTACAGTGGGCATTGAGAGCATTCAGGGAAGACGTGGGTAGGAACTCAAGGGGCTCTGAAAGTACTTCAAGAAGAAATGGGCCAGTAACAAGAGAATAGATATGGCTGCAGCCATAAAAAATAACAAGATTATGTCCTTTGCAGGGACATGGAAGGAGCTGGAGGCCATTATCCTTAGCAAACTAAGGCAGGAACAGAAAACCAAATACCGCATATTCTCACTTAGAAGTGGGAGCTAAACGATGAGAACACATGGGTGCACAGAGGGGAATAACAGACACTGGGGCCTTTTAGAGGGAGGAGGGTGAGAGGAGGAGAGGACCAGGAAAAACAACTAGCAGGTACTAGGCTTAATACCTGGGTGATGAAATAATCTGTACAACAAACCTCCATGACACAAGTTTACCTACACAACAAACACGCACTTGTACCCCTGAACTTAAAGTACAAAACGTATTTTAAATATAAACTATGTGTATGCAAATAATAGTACAAAATGGCATTTTAAAGTAATATCTATATGGCCTCAGTTTGGAAAGAGTGCAATAATTTTGCCCTTGCTTCACGCTAATGTAGCCTTTGCCACAGTCATGCTTGATACGTCCACGTTGCTGACAAGAACCTTGATATGGTTTGGCCCTGTGTCCCACCCAAATCTCATCTCCAGTTGTAATCCCCAGGTTTCCAGGGTGGGACCCGGTGGGAGGTGATTGGATCATGAGGGCAGTTCCCCCGTGCTGTTCTCATGATGGTGAAAGAGTTCTCTTGAGAATTGACGGCTTTGAAAGTGTTCGGCCCCTCATGCTCTTTTCTCTGTCTTGCCTGCTGCCATGTATGACGTGTCTTTGCTTCTCCTTTGCCCTCCCCAATGGCTGTAAGTGTTATGAGGCCTCTCCAGCCATTTGAAGCTGCGAATCAATTAAATCTCCTTTCTTTACAAATAACTCAGTCTCAGAATACTGCTATTTTTTATAGCAGCGAGAAAACAGACTAATAAAAGCCTCAACATCAGCAGTAGCAAGTGTACGTAGGCGTGTACCAAACTTTACATTTATTTGTTTGGAACAAACTAAAGATACAGTAAAAATACTTTAAAAAAATAGATATAGCAATGACACCAAGGCAAATGTTTGGAAGAAGAAAGAGAATCAATTAGAAATGTGGAGAAAAGCAAATATCTATTCAAAGAAGTCACAGTCCAAATATGAAGGAAACTAAAATGTCACATAATTTTAAATAGTTGATGAATGACAGAAACCTTGATGCCTGTCATATTTTCCTTTGCGTGAGCCAGATATGTGACCCAGGGCTACCTTTCCTTCTCTTTGAGTTCAATTCTACTTTGCAGAGCAGCAGTGAACAATCTCCATGTAATCACAACAGTATCAAAGCTGCTGGTTTCTCCATGTTTTAGAATCAACACAGAGGCCAAGTATGAAAACTGAATGATGATTAAAGAGCAAGATGTAAGGAGAACCTCAATAATGATTAAAGAACGATATGTCCATGTTCACCATGTCAAGTAGCATGTGAAAGGCAGGAAGACGGAACTTGTCAGGAGAGGAGGGAGGAGTATAGAGTGAATTTCCTCATTCAGCAAAGTGGGAGTCTGAAGTGGACAACACAAGTAGATGGTTCCACAAACTCTACCATTGTAAAGAGGACCAACATAAGAATTAAACAGGGCCGGGCACGGCGGCTCACGCCTGTAATCCCAGCACTTTGGGAGGCCAAGGCAGGCAGATCACTTGAGATCACGAGTGTGAGACCAGCCTGGCCAACATGGTGAAACCTCGTCTCCACTAAAAATACAAAAAAAGTTAACTGGGCGTGGTGGGCACCTAGAGTCCCAGCTACTCAGGAGGCTGAGGCAGGAGAATTGCTTGAACTTGGGAGGCGGAGGCTGCAGTGAGTTGAGATTGCACCACTGCACTCCAGCCTGGGCAGCAGAGTGAGACTCCATCAAAAAAAAAAAAAAAAGAATTAAACAGGCAACTATCAAATGCAGGAGGAACAGGAGCAGTGGAAGCAGAGTGAGCAATCCACTTGCTTCTATTTCCAAGTGGAGAACTGATGAATCCATCTGCACGTGATCAACCAATAAAGAGTGATAAAACATGGTACAGCAAGGTGTAGAGGCAACTTCCAGGAGACCTAAACAAAGAGGCCATTAAATGCTTTGGGAGGCAGTTAAATGCTTTGGGAGACCTAAACACAAAGGCAGTTAAATAAAATGCATTGTGCAGCAATATGCCACGGATGTTTTGAGAAATGATTTTGCATTGTTTTTTGTTTTATATTTTAGAGATGGAATCTCACTCTCTCACCCAGGCTGGAGTGCAGTGGTGCAATCATAGCTCACTCTAACCTCAAATTCCTAGGCTCAAGCAATCCTCCTGCCTTAGCCTCCAGAGTAGCTGGGACTATAGGCATGCACTCCCATGCCTGGCTAATTTTTTAATTTTTTTGTAGAGATGGGGTCTCACTATGTTGACCAGGTTGGTCTTGAACTCCTGGCCTCAAGCAATCCTCCCTTCTTGACCTCCCAAACTCCTTATAGGTGTGAGCCATCACACCTGGCCAAGAAATGTGGTTTTTAAAACCAACATAAACCCTCTAGGTATTCCTACTACCTTTCCTAAGCGACACAGCCCTTTTTGCAAACACAAATTTATCCTGACTACTAACCTATAAAATAGATCAAAGAAGCTACTTTGATGGAAGGAAGACTAGGCAGCCTGGAGTCCTTTATCATGCAGACTCCTGTGTGTTTACACACACACACACACGCACGCACACATGCACACACACGTGCACACACACACATGCACACACACTCATCCCCATGTCACACACGTTAGTACTTCTCAACACCCCCCAACACCCTGCTCAAGGCCTACGACACACAACACCCTCCCAATGACACACACATACACACGATACCACCCTACCCACACACATTACTAATCTACACATAATCCTACCACATACAGGCACACCACATATCACACACACGCAGACACCCTATACACACCCACCCCCTACCCCACACAGACTTCTCTAGGCCTCCAGGGTTTCATAGAACATAGTCTGAAAAATCAATGCCCTGGATGGAAGCATTGCATTTAATTTTAGCAACCTATTTCTTTAAAAAGGTAAAAACCCACTTTCACCAGCAACGATAACATATTTGATGATTAATTACTTCAGGAGTACTGGGTTGACTCTGGAATTACTGCTAGTAGCTCTTACTTCTTGTTGATTCTTTGAAGTTAAACAGTAACATCTTCTAATGATCCTAATGGATTACGCATCGTATCATCAGAAACCCCACATAATTTCCTGAGTTCCATGTCACAAGGGAGAACATACTAATATGTCACTTGTACAAAGTCATGAAAAATGATATGAATTGAAAAAAACAGTTTCACCGGCCAGTGGGGCCCAAAGACAAAGATCTGACTTCGTGCTATGTCCACGCGATTCCAAGCCAGTGCCAAGCTCAGCTGATCTGGAGCAGATACATTTGTTCCTGGAAAGGCAAGAAACCAGAATGATTTTCACTCCACGCCTGGACCACCAGGGTTTGGCGGGTGCTGGGTGGTGAGCACAGGCATCCCCTGGGCTGCTGGCCTGGAATTAAGCATTGCTGCCTTTACTTTCACCCTGAATGACCACTAAGGCCCCAAACTCAAATCGCTTCCTGGGAGGAAGCCTCTTCTCATGCCAGCTTCTCATGCATGGTCTCCTTGGGAGGGACAGAAAAGGAACCCAGTGACTCAGGGGCCCTCATCTCCAGGAAGGGTGGAACCCTAGGACTACCAGGCAAGGCCAAGAGACACCAAGAAAAGCAGCCCCCCGACCCCACAGAGAGATGAACCCAGTGCTGCATGGCAGCCAGCCTGACAGTGACCCCTCTCTTCTCCGTACTCCCTGTCCCCTCATGGCACCAGGCTAACCAAGAGGCAGGAAGGAAGTGTGAAACCCAGAGCCAGACCCCCTGCCCATCAATGCCAGCTTGAAGCCTATCATTAGAGCCAGGACGGGGAAATTGGACAGAGCACTGTGGAATGTAGTACTGCAAATGAACCCATCTCGTGTTTATACTCTAGGAGTCGAAGCCCTCAATGAACCAGTTACAAATAGAAACAGTTCTGACCTCAGCCCATGATGGTCCAGGAGCACCCACAGCCCTCCGCCCCGCAGAAACCTGCAGCAAGCCTTGTCATTTTGCTGCGGCTTCACGCTGAGACTGCCCAAGTGGCCTGGCTCAGCGCCTAGCACCAACAGACACGGTCCATGGGAGGCGGGGAGGGGAATGATTGCCGGCTAGGCCAACATCAAAGGCACAGGAGTCACCATTTCCCAGAGCTCACCTTTCAGTAGGGCAGTTAAAATTGCCATCTCGATGTCCTGCTGGCCCTCAGAACCCATTCTGAACACAGTGACCTGAAAATGTGAAAAGACTGAGGTAAAGCCAAGTTGAAAACAAGAGGGAGACATGGGGTGTTGTTACAAAATAATCAGAGAGACTGACGCATAAAAAAATGATCCTGAGCACTGAACAGTTTCACCAAGTGCTGGTGATTTCTGTCTTCTTTTTTTTCTTTTTTTTTTTGATAGAGTTTGGCTCTTGTTGCCCAGGCTGGAATGCAATGGCGCAATCTTTGCTCACCACAACCTCTGCCTCCTAGGTTCAAGCGATTTTCCTGCCTCAGCATCCCAAGTAGCTGGGATTACAGGCATATGCCACCATGCCTGGCTAATTCTTTTGGTATTTTTTTTAGTAGAGATGGCGTTTTGCCATGTTGGCCAGGCTGGTCTCAAACTCCTGACCTCAGGTGATCTGCCTGCCTCAGCATCCCAAAGTGTTGGAATTACAGGTGTGAGCCACCGTGCCTGGCTGATTTCCAGAAGTTACAGCATTGCTCTGGGGTCCCTGCCTGCGTGCTGATTTTATTACTTTCCCCATCCATTTGAGAGGAGAGGAGCTACACTCCAAAAATCTCAGTTGCCATGGGAGATGCAAAGTCGTATCTAATCAGACAGGAGATATTTGTGGGAAATATATGTGTTTGGAATTTTGAAGAGGCTGTCTCATGTGCACAAGAGTGCCTTTTCCTTATAAATACCACTGAAGAGGGAAGGAGTAGGAAATTATTATTTGCGTTTGGAAAATAAAATAACTTTGTAAGCACATCTGACAGGGTGCTCTGTGGTCCTTTCCCCCCAAACTATCAATCTGACTAATGTTGTGAGCCTTGGAGGATATTGTGTGATGGCACGTCCCCTTTGCTAAGGTTCAGAAGCACCAGGGGCCCTCCCCTGAGTGGGCTTGTTCAGCTTCTGTCACGTGGCCACAGCTGCCAATTTGGTATACATTTGTACTGCCTCTCAGAAAAGGCTGGACTAAAATATGAATAACCCTGTCATGCACACATGGGCAGAATTAGAAAAGGAATCATAATTGTCTCCACAGACCTTGTCTGGAAATAAATTCAAGACACTTACTAGTTCTTTCTTCTTCATGCACTCCATTATAATTGCAAACAGCTGATGCGATTGTGCCTTATTGTAATTAAATGTTTTCTGAATGGTAACTAGAAGCTGCTCCCTGAGGGACTCATTTATTATCCTGTTCAAAGAAAATGCAAGAGAACAAAACAAGGCAAGTTAAATCTGTCTATGAATAAGTCAGACATCTCTCCGTCTTTGATTTGAGACTTTGCTGTGGGAGATATCCTGACATAGGAGACGAAAAGTGACCATCGTCAAACACCGTATTCTCACTCGTCCTAAATTCCAGCCTTGTTGCAAACTTTCTAAGGGAAAACAGAGTTGGAAACAAGGGAGAGAGAATTCCGTCGGGAACACCCTCCTCCTGAGAGTTCCCCTGGATGCTGACCTCAGGAAATGGGAGAGGAGATCTAGCAAATCTTCCTGATTTAAACATGGAATGTCCAAGCAGACCACTTCAGATTTTCTCCTTGGCCCAACAAATAGGCAATCACGCACCCGCCCTTCCTCATGCATCAGAAATCCTACCCGCCTTCTTCACAGTACTTGTGCGCAAAGGACAGGATGTCCGAGGCGCGTCCGCTGCCATCGCAAATCACCACGGGGATGGGAGGGTCTTCTCGCAGGTATTCCAAGACGATGGACGCCACATTAGGGCCCCCCTCCACCACGAGGCCCACGAGGGGCACGCCCTGCCCCAGTCCTGCAACACAAACCACATTCGCCAGTAGCACCTGTGCCCTGCACGGTCGGCCCGCTCATTTTAACTCCTGAAGTATGGGGAAGAGTAAAAACATTACTACTTGGGGTATGCTACATCTGGCTAGAAGGAATTCAGGCACATGATAACCAATTTTCTTTTTTTTTTTTTTGAAACAGGGTCTCACTCTGTCCCCCAAGCCGGAGTGCAGTGGCACAAACCTGGCTCACTGCAGTGTCAACCTCCCCCAGCTCAGGCAATCCTCCCACCTCAGCCTCCTAAGTGGCTGGGACTACTGGCGCACGCCAGCACATCCCGCTAATTTTTGTATTTTTGGTAGAGATGAAGTCTCACCATGTTGCCCAGGCTGATCTCAAACACCTGGGCTCAAGTTATCTACCTGCCTTGGCCTCCCAAAATGCTAGGATTACAGGTGTGATCCACTGCGCCCGGTCAGATTTTTATTCTTGCATTCTGTCACATATTGTGGCCTCATGGTGAAAATCGGAACCTAAAAATCAAGAACTTTCTGACCCAGACATGGTTAAGCTCCTGAATAGCCCACCCTCCTGATGTTGGGTCTACCTCAAGGTGAGCGCTGAGAAATACTAGAAGATATTCCTTGCTGGAAAAATACCTCCCTGGCTGTTTTAGCCCATGGTCTGTAATTCCCACCCTGATGGCTGTCCCTGAAGAATGAGACAATGAAAGGGGATCTGGACCAGCCAGGGAAATTGCAGTTCAATTCCTGGCCTCTTCCTTATGGCACTGGGCCAATCACCAAATCACCAGAAGTCTTAGACAGACATCTGTAAAACAATCACAGTGCCTCCCTTACCTCCTGCAGGTGTAAAAATATCAGAACGTGTTTGGCTTTCAAATAATTTTGTAAACGTTAAGTAGCATACAAATGTGGTACGCTGTTCTTGTTGACATTTCTGTCTTCAGTGGCGGGAATAAAGCACTTATCTTGGAGGCAGCCACATGGACCACTAGTAGCCCAACAGTTAATGACCTGTTCCCAGAGTCCTCCGTCTGTCTCTATCAGTTAATAGGACTCTTCAAGAACACAGTGGACACCAGCTAACTTTTGGTGGCAGAGCGTGCAGGGATGGCTCTGGGAGGCAGGAGGTGGTAGGAGGATTCCAGGAAGTTGGGCTTCTGGAGTGGGAAGGAAATGGGAGTGGAGGCACATTTGCCTGCTTCCCAATTTTACGCCAAACTGGCCATGACGGATCACACTCTGAGCCTGTTTCGCCAGCTGTCCATTAGTTTGTGATGGGAATTAGTTGATCTGCATTAACTAAAGGCAAGTAGGAGAAGTGGTGTTGGTCTCAGCTCTGAAGGGCTTCAGATAAAATCTGCTAGCATTCGTTATGAGAAGATTGGAGAATTTCAGATGAGCTATTTCAGGGTTTCTAATTTGCTACCACGATACATTTCTACAGTCAGAGACTCTTAGATATGTTAAATGACTCTGCTGTGTCCTACCAGAGTAATTACGGTTAAGTTCACTTCAGCAAACATGCAGTGAGGGTCTTCTTTGTGCCAAGCCCTGACCAAGAGACATTGGAAAATTGAACTAAGATATCCTAGACTCTGCCTTTGAGATTTCCAACCCAAGCAAGGCTTGGTATTTTCAATCTTCAGGAATATGGTGGCCAAACCACCTTCTTTTCTAGAAACAGTGTAGAACAGATTCTTCTTGGCTTGGGCTGGAGTCCTTGAAGCTCCGTGCTGTAGGAAGTGACAACTGAGCACCCCTTTGCTGTCCCTGCCCTGCTCAGAGCCCTAGGCAAAGGATGACAAAGGGAAGCCCACAAGTCACATGGCCAGGTGAAGTGGGGTGTTGTAAAAACTTACAAGTCCAGAAAAATTAGAGATGTGAGAACAAAAAAAAATCAGTCATCGACCAATTTATTCATCAAGATCTGATTCCTGGAAATCCACAGTTTTTCCCAGTAGGCCATCCCCATTCTACCCACTCCGCAGTATCACAGTCCCATACATGGTGCTTCACAATGACCATTCGCCAGAACTAGATGCTCATCCACAGAAATCTTGCCAGTAATGGGAAAAACAAACTATGCTTTCAGACTGTTTAACAATTGTCTGATGTTAAGAATTACTGGAGTATAAATATGCTCCGAGATTATACCAGTTATTTTAATTCTAACCAGTTGTTACCACTGTTTCATCTGGTTGAGGTTCATTTCTTTCTCTCTAGTTCGACCTCAGCTTTCACCTGATGGTGGCAGCTCCAGCTCAGCACCAGCAAGGATGATGCCCCTTCAGGAGCAGATGGTTCCTGCTGCCCTCTCCAGAGATGTCCCCATCTAGCCATCTTAGTCTACATGAGAGGCCCAGAGTTACAGAGATACTTAATGATCACATAATACTTATCATCAGATAGAAGGCATCATACTAAGTCTTTGCAATTTTTTTTTCCTGTTAAAACATTTTTAAAAATAACAACTAATTATAGGGAAAAAGAACCACTGGGTAACTATGGTGGGCAAGGCCATCGCCATGGTGAGCACCGAGGGTTGTTTCTTGGGCTGACTTGTGAACCTGGGGCGAAGCATCCCCACATAGCCCAGTGGAAGTGATTTGGTAGGTGACTAAATCTAGGTAAGTCATTTTTGATTGACCTAACAAGAATCAAAGTTAATCTTTCAATCCCCTTGGGCAATCTCCTTCTCAGGCTTGTTTTCTCTGTGATGGCGTCAGCCCAGGAGGAGTGTGTGCCTTCACCAGCACTTACTTGTGTTGATCTTCTGCAGGGAGATATGCTTTTCCAGCAGCCTTCGTAGCTTTACCTCAGCACCATACTTGCCCAGGGTGCCATTGTCAGCCAGGATGAAGTGGGTGTGGGAGTTGTTGAGCACAGAGAGCTTACTTAGAGGGTTGGACATGGTCTGGTACACTCTTGTTACCTAACAAAGTACACAGCGCAAATCAGACCTACAGGACTTGGACGTTAAGATCAACAAGGGAAGCAAGCGCAATACATATGTGTGCAGAGACTACAGCACTAAAACCTATTCTCCCCTCTCTACCCTGCCTTTTGAAGCTTTTATTTTTGCCACTTGTTATATTAAAATGGAAAGAAAGTTAATTGTTTTAGATCACGACAGTCTAGCAGTTACACTCCTGGCATTGACCACAGAGACATGAAAACTTACGTTAACCTCAAATGCTGCACAGGAATGCTTATGGTTGCTTTATTTATAACAGCCAAACTGTTCCTCAACAGATAAATGGTTAAAGAAACTGGCTCATCCATACCATCGGACGCCACTCAGCAATAAAAAGTCATGAAGACCAATACGTATGGCAACTTGGCCGTGTGTTCAGAGAACTGTGTGGAGTGAAAAAAAGCCAGTCCCCGAAGGCCACAGTACTGCATGATCCCATTTAAAGAATCTTCCTGAGATACGGTGGAGACAGATGAGTGGTTTCCAGGGGGTTAAGGAGGAAGAGCGGTAGGAAGGAATGAGGTATTTGCATGTGAAAGGGCAACAGGAGACCTTGACATATCAATGTCAGTATCCGGGTTGTGATCTTGCACTATGGTTTTGTAAGATGTTACCACTGGAGGAACGGGACAGGGTGCAAGGGAGCTCTCTTATTATTCTTACAACTGCATCTGAATCTACAGTTACCTCAAAATCAGTAAGTAAATTTTAAAAATTGCCAACATTTGCAGAGAAAATACTTACATCCTTTCCAACCAGGTCTTCCTTATTCTCCACAATGCCCCATGGAGCAATTCCTATAGCACAAACTCGGCCTCTGGACTTGGAGGAGTGGTCTTTCAAGGCATCCCCCACGTGGCTGATGACACCTGTGAACAGCCATCAGTCATATTTTAGGCCTTTCTACTTCCCAGCATACCATGACTCATAAACTTTAGGGACACCTGCCCTGAGTCCCTGCATTCCCTACAGATCGGGGGTGAGACATACTCATCTTTATCATTAAAATAAAGTACACTGAAAGTCTGAGCTCATGCAAACCGGTAATCTTGCATTAACTCCAAAAACGTCAAAACGAAAACAGAAACCAAAACAACTGTGCAGGGAGTCCCTTTACAGATGTCTAAGACCTAAGGTTGGAAATAACTGGAGTCTTTCTGGCATTCCTTGGCTGCCTTCAGTGAAAGTTGAGAGCCAGACTGCCTCTTATGTTCCTTCATGTCTGTGTGCCTCAGTTTCCTCTCCTGTAACAGGAAAAGGATTGTCAAGAGGTCTAATGAGGATGATGCTCATACAGGGCTCAGATCAAAGAATACTGCATGTAATGGGTGACCCAGAGATGCTGACCATTATGACAATCATTATTATCCTTGCTGGGTTTTTAATTTTATTTTTTAAAGAATCATAGCAAAGAAAAAAACACAAGCTAGGGAATAAAGACTTCACTTCTGTCGCAAATATGATCAGGATGCAATATGTTTTGTTGTCTTTAGTTATTAGAACTCTCCTTGGGGACCACAGTGACTTCTGGGTGGTACGTTTATTATCGGGAGGGAAAGGCCTGCTCTTACCTGTGCTGACACCCCCGGTGAAGATCCAGGCCCCTGTGGTCATGGCAGCCTTGATCAGGCCTTTCCCAAAGACTTGCTTCAGCTTGGGCTGCATCTCAAAGTTCTGGAGGCCTCCATGCACAGATATTAAGAGCTTGGGGAGTTCCAGCTGCCAGTCTTTCACCATGAGGTGCAGCAGCGAGTCTGGCTTGGTGTCATAGGATACACGGATATACTGTGAAAGAGTGTGTGACGCTCAGCCTCTGTTCTTGGTTTTGCTTCTCATGTCAAAGGGGAGTGAGGCTATGACTCATGTCCAAACAAGAACCGTCTGGCTTGTCTTTTCCTCAGGGCCCTGGAACCCTCTGTGTGAGTCTCTGGCCAAGTGACGGAAGGGAACTTTGGGGAAGACTGTCAGGTTTAGCAAATACAAATACAAGATGCCTGGTGCCATGGTCGGAATGTTTGTATTCCCCCAAAATTCATGGGGAAACCTAATTCCCAATGCAATAATGTTAAGAGGTGGGGTGTCTAATCAGGTCATGAGCGTGGATCCCTCATGAGTGGGACTAGCGTCCTTATAAAAGAGGACGCAGAGGCTGGGTGCAGTGGCTCATGCCTGTAATCCCAGCACTTTGGGAGGCCGAGGCAGGCAGATCATGAGGTCAGGAGTTCAAGACCAGCCTGGCCAACATGGTGAAACCCCATCTCTACTAAAACAACAAAAATTAGCTGGGCATCTCAGCTACTCAGGAGGCTGGGGCAGGAAAACTGCTTGAACCTGGGAGGTGGAGGTTGCAGTGAGCCGAGATAGCACCAGTGCACCCCAGCCTGGGTAACAGAGTAAGACTCCTTCTCAAAAAAAAAAAAAAAAAAAAAAAGGACACAGAGAGCTTGTTCTTTGCTTCTGCTTCTGCCACGTGAGGACACAGGAAGAAGGCACCACCTGTGAAGCAGAGGGTGGGCCCTTGCCAGACACCAGATCTGCTGGTACCTTGATCTTAGGCCTCCCAGCCTCTAGAACTGTGGGCAATAAATTTCTGTTGTTTATAAATTACCCAGCCCAAGGTAATTTGTTATAGTAGCCAAACAGACAAAGACACCCAGTTAAATTCGAATTTGAGAGGAACAATGAAGAATGTTTTAGTACAACATTTTTATTAAATGCAATAAATCATGCAATATTTGGGACATACTTGTACTGACAATTTATCCATTATATGTCTGAAATTCAAATATAACTGGGTGTCCTGTATTTTATCTGGCAATCCTAACCTTGGAGGAATCGGTTCCAAAGCTGGCTTAGCTAGAACGGTGGCCCAAGAAGTTGGATGAGGATGTTGTTGAGTAAATGGGAAAGGGGATCATGGGCCCACATGTGAACTTGACCTTCTCTTCAAAGTTAGGAGGAGGTTAACAATGCTCAGATGCCCTGTCTCCTATAAACTGCTTCTTTGTGTCCGGGCTAATATATAGGGTGCCGTTCCTGAAGACTGTATATTGCAGCATTTGAAACACAACTGAATTTTATTTGAACGATGATGTTGGGCCAGTGAAATAAAACGAAATTGCAAAAAGGCTGTGACTGGGCACATGGAAGTATAATTCAGAGTGAGCTGGAACAGATCAGAGCTGAAGCCTCCTGCCTCTGACAGGGCTCACTGGAAGGGCAGAGGGCACTCCCTGTTTACATGCAAATGTGAGGGACCTTGGTCTTTCCCGGGCGAGCTGGGTGCAGGCTCAGGGAAGCTGTGGACAGACCTTAGAGGAAAATATTTCCAAAGACTCTCAACCCACCTAAGGGAGCTGCAGGTCCACAGTTATTAGAAAAATGAATTTGTCTTTCATTACTGAAGACGGAGCAATGGAATGTGGTTGCAGGGCTGGGCCAGAGCCTGGTTTGTGCATTTAGAGCTTTGGTATGGATTTATGGGACACTACAGGTTCTTTACAGTCGTGTCCAGTTTCCAAGCCTCATGGCTAAAAGCCATGTGCACAGATGTATCTCTTGGTTTTTCAATGAAATGATCTAGGAAGATTGAGTCACAGCCATGAAGGAGACCAGGTATCTGCAGTTTGGGGCTGGGAGACTGGCCGCCAGTGACAGCTGTGATCCCAGTGGCACCATGTCTGAATGCCTTTCTCACCATGGCTTTATTGGAGTATCCGCCACCCTGGAATTCAAGAACTCCATAGGAATCCGTTGGGTAGCTCTGGGTGTGCTTGGCGACAGACCATTTCTCAGGCTGAGCCTCCACCTGCTGGTTTTCCTCTTCATTTTTGCTGGGTGTTGCGCTCGGCAGAGGGGGGATATGCTGGTTGGTGAACTGGCCACAGCAACACCTGAAAGCAAAGGCATAGCGGGGTCTTTCTACAACAGTCTTCCCCTTTCCCCTCTGTGAGCAAAGATAAATTAGCCTCAACAGGAGTCTACTAATACTTTAGTAAGCCGGCTTTATTAGGGACAGAAAGGCCCCTTCTGATGGTCTTTTCCAGATAATCAGCGCATATCTCTGTATATGCCAGTCAATTTTTGACATTGGATGGTTGCCCTTTCTTTCTGAAAACATTTTAACTCTTTTTGATATCTTGAAGTACTGAATATTCCGTGACAAAGTATAGACATGCCCTCCGAACATACAGTTGACCTTCCAGATTTTTCTTTCCCTTGTCTTTCAGGTTGGAGTGTAGTGGTGCTATTACAGCTCACTGCAGCCTGGATCTCCCCAAGCTCAGGTGATTCTCCCACCTCAGCCTCCCGAGTAGCTGGGACCACAGGCATGTACCACCATGCCCAGCTAGTTTTTGTATTTTTAATAGAGACAGCATTTTGCTATGTTGCCCAGGCTAGTCTTGAACCCCTGGGCTCAAGCAATTCACCTGCTTTGGCCTCCCAAAGTTCTAAAATTACTTACTTAGGTGTCAGCCAAATTTTTCAATATAGTTGAATTCTTCTGTTCCTTAGTAAAACATTTCTCCACCCACGTAATGCTAAAAGGCTATTTCAAAAGTGACCAATATGTCTTTTTCTGCCTTGGATAGATGGCCCACTGGGCCGTAACATGCCTCAGCATCAGGGATCTTCTAGTTCTACCGCGTCTCTCCCAAAACCCAACCCGTCTCTTACGCCCTCCCTGTGCTCTGGCTTCTAGTCTTCTCTGAACATGTTCCCCGGCTTTGTGCCAGCTTTCTTTCCTAGTGTGCCTAGGATTTCATCTGTTTTTCCATCATTTTAAGCTGCCGCTGTTGTGAATGGACTGAACCCACCAAAAGCTTGAAAAGTTTGTAAGGAAGAAATGCAATAGCTTGGAGTGATATCTTGGAGGAGATGGAATCCAGGGACGGCATGCAGGGCAGGTCTGTTCCTGGGCCCACCAGAAGTCCGTGGGGGCAGTTGTGCACCCAAGCAAGTGGGGCGGGTGAGCTGGGGGTGAAACAGCTGGGGATGGAGTCGCCTTGAGGACTAGAGAGGAGAGCTTTGCTGGGCTAGATTTGCAAGTGGGTGCATGTGTGTAATGCACATGTGCAGGGGCCTAGCCAGGAGGCCTTCTGTGCTCCCACGGGCCAGCCTTGGGCCTTCCTCCCTGCCTTGTCTTTCCTTTTTTCTTTTTCTTTTCCCTCCCTCCTTTCCTCATTTTCTCCCTTCCACCCTCCTTCTAATGGCCTTCCATCTTCCTTCCCTCCCTCCGCCTTCCCTCCGTCCTCCCTCCCTCCCCCTTCCCTCCTTCCTCCCTCCCACTCTCCCCCTTCCTCCCTCCTCCCCTCCTTTTTCTTTCTCTCTTTCTCTTTTGTCCTTTTATTGAGATATAATTCATGTAATACATAATCAACCCATTTCAAGTATATGATTCAGGCCAGGTGTGGTGGCTAACACCTGTAATCCCAGCACTTTGGGAAGCTGTGGCACCTGAATCACTTGCGTTCAGGAGTTCGAGACCAGCCTGGTTAACACTGTGAAACCCCATCTCTACTAAAAACACAAAAATTGGCCAGGCGCAGTGGCTTACGCCTGTAATCCCAGCACGCTGGCAGGCCGAGGCGGGTGGATCACCTGAGGTCGGGAGTTCGAGACCAACCTGACCAACATGGAGAAACCTTGTCTCTACTAAAACAAAACAAAACAAACACACAAAAAAACCCCCACAAAAATTAGCCAAGTGTGGTGGCAGATGTCTGTAATCCCAGCTACTTGGGAGGCTGAGGCAGAACCTAGAAGGTGGAGGTTGTAGTGAGCCAGGGTTGCACTACTGCACTCCAGACTGGGCTACACAGTGAGACTCCAAAAAATAGATTCAGTGGTTGACAGATATGTGCAATCATCATCACAGTCAATTTTAGAACATTTTCATCACCTCCAAAAGTAACTTGGCATGCTTTAAGCTATCTTCCTTCCACTCACCATCTATCTACCTGTGCACCCCTCCCCACACCATAAGCAACCACAAGTCTACTTTTTACCTCTGTGGATTTGCATGTTCTAGACCCTTCATAGGCATGCAGTCCTATAATATGTGGTCTTTGGTTTCTTAGCATGTTTTCCAGGTTCATCCATGTTGTAGCATGTGTTGGTGCTTCATTCCCTTTAATGGCTGAATCATATTCTAAGGTATGAATGGATGAACATTTTGTTTATCTATGTAACATTTAATGGACATTTGGGCTATCTGCACTCTTTGGTTGTTATAAAGCTGCTACGAATATTTATGTAACAAGTTTTTGTGTGGATGAATGTTTTCATTTTTCTTGGGTATATACTAGGCATGGGAATGCTGGGTCGTATGGTTACTCAATGTCTAATCTTGTGAGGAACCGCCAAACTGTTCTCCAAAGTGGCTGTATCATTGTACATTTCCACCAGCAGTGTCTGAGGATTCTGATTTCTCCGTATCCTCTCCCACACTTACTATCTTACATTTTCATCCCGGTCTTCCTACTGAGTGTGAAGCAGTATCTCATCACGGTTTTGATTTGCATTTCCCTGAAGCATAAGGACAACGAGCATCTTTTCATGTGCTTATTGACTATTTGTATATCTTCTTTGGAGAGATGTCTATTCATATCCTTTTCCCATTTAAAAAACTTGGGTTATTTATTTTTTATTATTGAATTTTAGGAGATCTGTGTTCTAGATACAAGTCCCTTATCAGATACATGATTGGCAAATATTTTCTCCCATTCTGTGGGTTGTCTTTTCACTTTCTTGATAGCATCCCTTGAAGAACAAAGTGTTTAATATTGGTAAAGCTCATTTTTTTGTTGTTGTTTTTGTTGTCCATGTTTTTGATGTCGTATTTCAGAATCATTTGCCAAATCCCCAGTCATGATTTACCCTTACATTTTCTCCTAAGAGTTTTATGGTTTTAGCTCTGATATTTAGGTGTTTGGTCCATTTTGAGTTAACTTTTATAGATAGCATGCAGTAAGGGTCCAAGTCTATTCTTTCGCATGTGACTATCCAGTTATTCCAGCACCATTTGCTGAAGAGGAACTACTATGTCCCCATTGAAAGTACTTTTCACCCTTGCCAAAAATCAATTTGCCATAGGTGTACGGGTTTATTTCTGGACTGTCAATTCTGTTCCATTTGTCTATGTGTCCATCTTATGCCAGGAACATGATCGTTTTAATATTGTAGTTTTGTAATCAGAAAATGTGAGTCCTCCTATTATTCTTTTTGATGCAATTATATATGAATTATGTTGCCAGTTTCATTTCCATATTGTTCATTGCAAGTGTATAGAAATACACTTGATTTTTGTGTACTGATCTTATATGCCACAATCTTGCTGAACTCATTTATTAGTTTTAATATTTTTTTGGTGGATTCCTTAGGATTTTTCTATGTATAAGATTATGTCATCTGCAAATAGAGAGTTTTAATTCTTTTTTTCTACTCTGGATACCTTTTCTTTCTTTCTCTTACCTAATTGCTTTGGCTCATACTTCCATTAAAATGTTGAATAGAAGTAGCAGAGACATCCTTATCTTGTTCCTAATCTTAGAAAGAAAGCATTCAATCTTTTACCATTAAGTCTGATGTTAACTGCTGTTCTTTATCAGGTTGAGGAAGTTTCCTTCTATTCCTGGTTTTATGAGTGATTTTTTATAGAGAGTATTGAGTTTTATCCAAGGCTTCTGTTGTGCTTATTGAGAAGATCATGTGATTTTTGTTTTTACTATATTGATATGCTATACTACATTAATTATTTTTCTAATGTAAACCAACCTTGCATTCCTGGGATAAATCCTGCTTGGTCACAGTGTGCCATTATTTTCATGTGTTGCTGGATTTTGCTTGATAGTATTTTGTTCAGAATTTCTGCACCCATATTCATAAGAGATATTGATCTATAGTTTTTTATTTTGTAATGTTTTTGTCTAGTTTTGTATCTGAGTAGTACTGTCCTCATTAAATGACTTGGGAAATGCTCCCTTCTCTGCTCTTTTCTGGAAGAGTTCGTGAAGATTGGTATTAATTCTTCCTTAAACGTTTTTTAGAATTCACTGGAGAAGCCGTATGGGCCTGGGCTTTTCTTTGTAGGCAGTTTTTTTTTTTTTTTTTTTTTTTTGAGATAGACTGTCACTCTGTCACCCAGGCTGGAGTGCAGTGCAGTTGTGTGATCTTGGTTCACTGCAAACTTTACCTCCCAGGTTCAAGTGATTCTCCTGCCTCAGCTTCCTGAGTAGCTGGGATTATAGGCACACACCAGCACACCCAGCTAATTTTTGCATTTTTAGTAGAGACAGGGTTTCACCATGTTCGTCAGGCTGGTCTCAAACTCCTGACCTTATGATCTACCCGTCTTGGTCTCCCAAAGTACTGGGATTACAGGCATGAGCTACAGCATCTGGCCACAGTTGTTTTTCTTAAATTACTAATCCTAACTCTTTACTCCTTACAGATCTGTTCAGACTGTACACTTTTTCTTGAGTCAGTTTTGGCAATTTGTGTATTTCTTGGAATTTTCCCATTTCATCTCATTTGTTTGCATATAAGTTATAGTATTCTTTCATACTCATTTCTATAAGGTTGGTAGTAATGTCCCCTCTTTTTTTTTTTTTTTTTTTTTTACAGTCCAGAGGCCTTTTATTTTTTTTAACACCTGTTATGCCATGAATTCATAGGGAATAGGTTCCAGCAGCTCAGGCTCCTTCCCATTGGTTCTCACAAAGTGTGCTTCTCTGGGTGGAGCAGGCTGGCGCTTCAGTTGAACCCAGGTACCTTTCTCTTTGGCTTCTTTCTTTTTCTGATCATTTTCCTTC
>CAUYLG010029529.1:0-36391 GCA_963573385.1 Cacajao melanocephalus | reverse complement strand
CCGCCGGGGTGGTGGTTTTTATTGCCTCTGGTTAACATATACCAAATTTTTTTTTGCAATTTGACCGGAACATGGCGGTTTTTTTTTTTTTTTTTTTTTTTTTTTGAGACAGAGTCTTGCTCTGTTGCCCAGGCTGGAGTGCAGTGGCACCATCTCAGCTTACCACAACCTCCACCTCCTGGGTTCAAGCAATTCTCCTGCCTCAGCCTCAGCTGGGATTACAGGTGCACGCCACCATGCACAACTGATTTTTGTATTTTTAGTAGAGATGGAGTTTCACTATGTTGGCCAGGCTGGTCTTGAACTCCTGACCTTGTGATCTGCCCGCCTCAGCCTCCCAAAGTGTTGGGATTACAGGCATGAGCCACCACGCCTGGCCATGAGGATACCTCGTAAATGAAAAAACCATTCCTCTGACTTGATGTGAGGCTGGTGGTGAGGTTTATAGCAGTGGAGACAGGTCCATCAGAAACGGAGCTAAACTTTGTGTTTTGGAGGATTTAGATGGCCTGCTCTGATTACATAAGTTTTCCTAAGAAGTCATTAGAGTAATTCCTCCACTGGAAGAAACACTCATATTGGGAATTTGGGACCTTGCCTTTTCAAGTTCTACACAAAGGACTCTTCATGGGTTGAAAAGTACATGATTCCATGTCCATTTCTAAAATGGAAACAGCTGAATCAACCCAATAGTGATTCACATCCCTGAGTTTTAGAGATTCTGATTATTTCGAGGCTGAACCAAAAAACCCAATACACAATGCTTGTACCTTTATTAATAGTCAGGAATTAGGTGCATCCCGTGGTCAAGAAAACAACTGCTGGCAGTCACCAAATAATTTACAACCAAGGAGGGCCTCGTTTTAGCATGTGGGTGTCTTTGATTTTTTTTATGAATTTTTTTTCTTGTGCAATAAATGACAAGCTCTGTCTTGGAATACATTTCCTTTAAGAAACCAGAATCTGCAATCTTAAGGTTTTTAACCTAGCTTTCAGAAATTTATGAACTCCCCAAAATCCTGTGCAAAAATTTTGTGTATGTATGCATTCGTGTGTATTTATGGGGAGATGATTTATAGCTCTCCATACATTTTCAGAGTGGTTGGATTCCAACAAGTTTTAGAACACGCCACTTGGGCCTGGTGTGGTGGCTCATACGTGCAATCCCAGCACTTAAGGAGGCTGAAGCAGTAGGATCCACTGAGGTCAGGGGTTCAAGACCAGCCTGGGCAACACAGCGAGACTTCCACCTCTACCAAAAACAAAAACAAAAACAAAACCTGCCGGGCGTGGTGGTGCACGCCTGTGGGTCTAGCTGCTTCGGAGGCTGATCACCTGATCCCAAGAGTTTGAGGCTGCAGTGAGCTAGAATTGCAACACTGCACTGCAGCCTGGGCAACAGAGCAAGACCCTCTCTCTTAAAAGAAAAAGAACACACCACTTAATATGATGTTCTTGTTCATCAACTATCAGATTTTGTTTAAAAATTAAATACTTCTTTTTAGTGAAGTTGTACAGGCACACAGTTCTAAGAGTGAGAAATTAGCAAGGCTTAAAACAAAAGCCAGCAATCCCCTCCCTTCCCCTTCTCCACCCTCATTCCTGCTTCTCGGAGGTTACTGCTTTAATGTTTTAGTCCTTTCTTCTAGATAGTTTATGTGAGAGACGGAGTCCTACTGTGGAAAACAACGATTCAGGTCAGTTACCCTACCCCCTCCTCCTTTTGCCCACTTTTTTCTCCCCCATCCTCTCAGTATAATTATTGTGGTAGTGAGGCCAGGCTTGGTAGCTCCACGACTAATCCCAGAATTTTGGGCGGTAAGCCAGGCAGACCACTTGAGGCCAGGAGTTGGAGGCCAGCCTGGCCAACACAGTGAAACCCCGTCTCTACCAAGAAATGCAAAAATTAGTCAGTTGTACTATCACACACCTGTAGTCCCAGCTACTCATGAGTGTGAGGCACAAGAATTGCTTGAACCTGGGAGGTGCACGTTGCAGTGAGCTGAGATTGCAACACTGTGCTCCAGCCTGTGAGACAGAGGTAGACTCTGTCTCAAGAAAAAAAAAATTACTATGATAGTGTGACACATAGTACAATAGTGTGTATCTTTAGTATTCATCCTGGTTTGGCCCAGAGCTCCTAAAACCCTTGTCATTTCCTGAGTGATAGGGACACCATTGCGTCGAATATTTGGTCTTAGGTTTCAGTTCCTGACACAAGAGCTTCTAAGACTCTTGGAATCTCTGGAGTGATAGAAGTGTCTTTTGTATGATAATGAGATGACAGGTGGCTTCAGGCCCCTAGACAGGTTCAGGATTAGGGCTGGTTGTCAGAAAAACCGAGGCATGATTAAAGAGTTGGACATATCAGCCCCACCCCTACTTCCTCTGGGGAGGGGAGACGGGCTGGAGATTGAGCTAGTTACCAGCGGCCAATGATTTACTCAGTTACATCTATGTTATGAAAACTCCATAAAACCCTCTGAATATTGGGGTTGGAGAGCTTCTGGATTGGTGAACTCATTCGGTGCTGGGGAGGCGGCACTCCCAGGGAGGGCGTGGAAGCCCCGACCTCCCTGCCCCGTGGTGCGCCCTGTACGCCTCTTGGATTTGGCTGTTCCTGTGTTCTGTTCTTTATAATAAACCAGTAAGAGTTGGTGCCACGCACTTTGGTTCTGTTACCTCTCTTAATTGTCCAGCAACACTGTGTGGCAGATAATGTCCTCATTTTGCTGGTGACAAAATGAGATTGACGCATTGAGTAACTTGTTCAAGGTCACATAATAAGTGGAATTCACGCTCTGACTCCGAAGCCTGTGCTTTAACCAGCATGCAGCCTACACGGCCTCTTTATTTGTTACGATTTTTGGTGTGTCTAGGTCCCGACACCAAGTTGACTGTTGTGCCCAAGAGCTATTATAACGGAGCTTTTGGCGGCCCTGCCGAGAACAGAGCCAGCACCTCCGGATTGGCAGGGCAGGGGCGGTTCCTGCTGTGAGCTGCAGGCCACTCCCTGTAGCCCTTGGCTGATCTTCCTCATCCGCTGTCTCCCTAGTTCAGTAGTTCCCGAGTGCCGCCTCTGTGTGGAGGAGGAGAAGGCAGCGTTCCAGCCCAGGTGGGGCTTGCAGGTACACACAGGCAGAGGCAGCTGTGCGTTGAGCTGACCGTAGGCTGGGACAGTGTGGCTCCAGAGGTGCAGAGAGAATGTTCTGGGACTGCAGAGGGAGCACGTGCTTCTGAAAGGGAGGAAGGGGGCAGGCACCGCAGAGGAGGCGTGTTTGAGTTGGACCGTGAGGGAGGAGTTGGATTTCCACCTTGGAACTGAACAGCTGAGGCCTTCTCAGCAGTTGTAGATTACAACCATCCAGCTCAAACGTTCAGCTTTTCCTGAATTCTCTTTGTTTTTTAGAGCAGCGCAGTAAGTTTTCAACAGAGAAAACGCAGCCACCCCCATGTCATTAATGTTCTGCATATCCTGTGTATAGTTTCTGATGCGTAGCGGATGGGGGCAGCCTGGGTTGTAAGAGAAGAGCCTGTGTGTCCACCTGTTTGGACATCAGTCAGGTGTGGCACAGGGCAGTGATCACTGCCTGCTCCTGAGAAGCTCAGTTGCACTTTTATGTGGAGAGGACCAAGAAAGCTGTTGTACAGGGTGCAGGAGACATCTGGCCTGCAAAGCAAGGCACAAAACACTTAGTCTGTGCCCTGCATGGGAAACCTAGCAGAACTGTGTGCTGAGTCCCACCCCTGCCTCCTCTCCTGAGAGCGAACTGTCCTTTATGCCATGGGGGAGGGCATTTCTGAAGCCTCTGCGAAGGGAGTGATCTGTTACTTGCCCACTGAGCCTTAGGGGCAGCACCAGGCGCTGTGGCTGAAACACAGGCCTTGGCCAGACCTGGCTGGGCATGCTGGCTCTGCCACTCATTGTGAACTACCAAATCTTGGAGAAGTCATTTTTTCTCTGAGCCTCTCATGTAAGATGGGAACCACTATGGCCCTTGCAGGAGGGCAGACAGGTGGAATGAGTATGAAGAGCTTTGTATGTGTGTGGCATACAGTGAATGAAATAGCATGGATTGGCATTATTGATAGTAATAGGTTTCATTCAGGAATAAAACGGGTAAAGTAGGCTGGGTGCGGTGGCTCACGCCTGTAATCCCAGCATTTTGGGAGGCTGAGGCGGGAAGATCACAAGGTCAGGAGTTCGAGACTAGCTTGGCCAATATGGTGAAGCCCCATCTCTACTAAAAATACAGAAATTAGCCGGGCGTGGTGGCATGCACCTGTAGTCCCAGCTACTCAGGAGGCTGAGGCAGAAGAATCACTTGAACCCAGGAGGCGGAGGCTGCAGTGAGCCGAGATCGCGCCACTGCACTCCAGCCTCGTGGCAGAGCGAGACTACCTCTCAAAAAACAAAACCAATCCAAAAAACTTGTAAAGTATTTTACGCAGCCTGGGTACGTTTGGTAGAGCTGAATGAAAGAGCTTAGAAAAAGATGACTTGAGAAACAGCCCAGCAGAGGAATCACAGGGGACTTGTTGAATGAGTGAAATTTGGACTATTGACAGACCTGCTGTGTCCCAGGCACAGTGATCTAGTGTTTAAAGGGGGGCACAGCTGACTGAAGAATTCTGATCATGACAGTCAGGAAAGGACTGAGGTGTCTGCATTGGTTTGTGTATTGTAGGTTACATGAAATGACAGAGCATTTAGGAGGGACGCAGACTTCATCTCTGTAACTTTACTTTCACAGAACAATTCCATCACGACTTGAAGATTTTAGAGTCAAAACTACATTGTTCTGCTATGTGTTTTGGGGCAAATTTATACGTACACATTGGCTTACGTATTTCAGATGATACAAGAATATACATGTACGGTAAAAAGCTGAAATTTGCATTCCCTCTTCTCTGGAAGTAATCATTGTGAAGATTTAAGTCTGTATTCCAGCCATTTTGTGTATTATAAATACAGTGTGAATACAGGAGTATATATATACATATATATTACATAAATACATTTTTAGAGATGGAATATTGCTTTGTTGCCCATGCTAGTCTCAAGTGATCCTCCCACCTCAGCCCCCCAAAGTTTTGGGATTACAGGCGTGAGCCACCACACCTGGCCTGTGTGAGCGTATTTACTAATTGCTGACAGTTACGTTTTGTTCAGTACATATCTGTTGAGGTCCTCCATGTGCCAGGCATTGTTCTGAATGCCTTATATGTGCAAATCCACTCAATTTTTAGAGCAGCTCTACTATTGTGACCCTTTTGCAGTGAGGAAACTGAACCACAGATAGGCTGGGGACCTTGTCCAGCATCACACAGCCAGTGCTGTTGAAATTGAGGTCTGAACCCACAGCTGGCTTCGGAGCTCTTAGCTGTTATGCAGACGGCACACCCAAACCTTAGGGCTGCCTCCCAAGCCTCGCCTCCGATACCGGCTCACCTGAGCTCTGCTGGAGCCATGTATGTGAGGTTTCTTTCCCCTTTAAGAACACAGGTCTTGGAATTGTCCCAAACCCTGGTAGGACCTCTTGAGGACCAAAAACAGGAATTCTTCAAGCCTGCCCCAAGGCCGGATCTTGATGTAGCTACTTGAAAGGTAGACGTGGAAGAGAGTAATTTTGCGAGAAGGAAAGGCCATGATGGCTGGACTGACTCATCCGAGGGGAGAGACCCTCCAGCAGCCGGAGGAGTTTGGCCACTTGGTGGAAAAGGAGGAAGAGCTTTCCCCATGGCAGTGACCTGGACTGCAGAAACTCAGCTCCAGTCACTCTTCGTCCTGGAGCCTGGCCACCCCATTTGCTTCCCTTCTCCTTGGGTAGAGGGTGTGGGGAGCTTTCTACCCTGGAGGCTGAGCAGTGTAGCTTCTCACCAGGGCAGGCGTTTGTCCGTGTGTGGGAATACAAACAGCATTCTCATAACCAGCCCAAATACTCCTGAACCGATTTTTGTAGGGTGGGGCGGGGCAGAAGTTCATTTTCACTCCTAGGTACCTTTTCCACTTTTATGTTGATAACTGTATTACAGATTAAAAAGTTCGATTTTTGATTCTGAAGAGGGCTTAAGACAGTGAGATATTAGGGTACATCTAAGTCTGCTAAAATAGAGCCATGAGGTAGTGTAGGAAGATCTCCTCTTCATTATGGATCATGCACTTTATATGGGCTCCCTGAGCATGGGCCCTGGTCCGATGGGATTAGTGCCCTTAGAAGAGGAGAAACCAGAGAGCCCCCACTGCCCTGGTGTGAGGAAACAAGAAGAAAGGAGGCTGTCTGCAAGCCAGGAAGAGGCCCTTTCCTGGCACTGAGTTGGCCGACACCTTGGTCTTTGACTTCCAGCCTCCAGAACTGTGAGAAATAAATGAATGTTCGTGAGCATTAGAAGTCCTGTGCACCTAAGTTGAAAAATCAAAACGTGTCTTGTATTTGGGTGACCCTGTAAGTCTGGACACCACTGTACCTTGTGTGAACACAGAATGCTAAGGTGTAGGATCAACAAGCTTTTTCTGAGACATCTTGCGCTCCTCCCTCCGGGTAAAGTGGGGCAGCAGTAGGAACTCAGAGCTGTTGGGCATCTAATATGTGTCAGCATTTTCATGTGGTATTCCATTTAATGCAGTCTTAGAGTATTAATGATGAAGATGGAGGCTTAGAGAAGTTAAGAAAATTGTTCAAGGTTGCATAATGTCTTAAGTGGAAAGATGAAATACTTGATGAACCCAGAAGTTGGACTTCAAGGCGCTTGATCTTCCCTTAACATGTAGTTCCTTCCCTGGTTGGTGGGGAGTGACAGAAGAGCTCAAGGAGGCCGTGTTTTGTGGAAAGAGGGCCTGAGGGATGTGATGGTCTCTCCAGGCTTGGAATCTCAACACTAGGCTTCTGAATGGTATGGATTGGCCAGATAGAGGGAAGCCCCTCATTTAAGACTTATTATTTGGGGGAAATAAAGGGAGGCCCCCCCCCCATATAAGAACAGAGGCGACTTTCTCAGAACTGCTGCAGCAAGGGAGGTGGTGCCGTCACCTGCTTGTGGCAGACTCACGTGTAAGTGAGTGGCGGTTGAGGGTCAGGGAAGCTTTAGGATGGAAAAGAGCAGCTCCCGGTGGAGGCTGTTGTGGGGGCTAGAGGCGGCTCTGCAGAAGCGGGGTGTCCTATGTGATTGGTTAGGGGTATATTTGGCTCCCTCTGAATGATCCTAACTGGGAAACGGGCAGAAATTAGGGTGGCTGTTTGTTTTGAGTCAAGTCCTGGCCACCTGGGACAGAGCTGTCATTTAGCTTCATGGGTTGTGGAGAGAGCAGTCTGCCTTCCTGTCTGATGTACTAGTCTGGCTGGCTTTCTGGCTGTTTATTGTAGATAGGGGTTGGTCTCCTTGGCAGGCAGCGGCAGGGTGTGGTCTGAGCCTTGTCTTAATACATCGTCTGTCTGTATATTAAGTCTCTCCATTTTTCTTGTCGGTAAAAATATCAGATGACAAATTGGATATGTTGGGAATTTTTTAGATGTATGTGTCCCCTGGAAGAAGTTTTCATGTTGACATTTAATCAGAATGAATATGAATGATTGAGCCATTTGTCTTGAAAACTGAAAATAGGAAATCTTCAACAGTACTACCTAGGTGCCATTACCTGTCTGCCCATTGCTAGGGAATCTGTTTTAATCCACAGCAGGCTCGTCGTCCACCAGTTCGTGGTTGATCATAGACTTGAGAGATCTGATAGGTCAGCCCAGTGATTTTAGAGAGAAACTAAAATATAGGGAAATGGTCCAGGTTTTTTGGTGGCAAAACCAGGAACAGAAAGCAGTGTTCTTTCTGCCACAGCGTGATTGAAGGAAAGCTAAATGTGGGCCTAAAATACAGTGTGACTGACTTTCATTTATCTCTCACAGAAATTTTAAATTGACCTTAATGTGTTAGCAGAAATGTAAAAACTACTGACTTGTTTACATATAAGGTACCTTTTCTCCTACTCATTTCATTTTTTTTTTCCAACATGATTGAGAAGACATTGTTATAAACTGAATGTTTATGTCTCCCCTAGATTCTTCTTCTAGAGCCCTAACCCCCAGTGTATGGTATTGGGCATGGGACCTTTGGGAGTTGATTAGGGTTAGATGAGGTCATGAGCGTGGGCCGTGGTCTGATGGGATTAGTGCCCTTAGAAGAAGAGAAGCCAGAGTGTTCCCACAGCCCTGGTGTGAGGAAACAAGAAAGGAGGCTGTCTGCAAGCCAGGAAGAGGCCCTTTCCTGGAACTGAGTTGGCCGACACCTTGATCTTGGACATCCAGCCTCCAGAACTGTGAGAAATAAACTAATGTTTAAAACACACAGGCTGTGGTATTTTGTATGGTATTTGCCTATGGTATTATGGCCATCTGAGCTGACTGATAGAGAGATGGTTCCAGAATATTGTAGTCTGTATTTAAGCTGGTGATGCCAGGAAAGTACATGTGGTAGTACATTCCTTTATATAAAGAGAGCGCTGTGAACCCAGGGCCTTTGTTCATGTCTTAGTTGAGTGTTATCTTCTTATAATAGCTTCTTAATTTTTCTTTTCCCTCTCTGATTTACCTTATGTATCTGGATTAAATCATATATGGTATGATTTTATGCTTTTTTTTTTTTTTTTTTTGAGATAGGGTTTCATCATATTGGTCAGGCTGGTCTCGAACTCCTGACCTCAGGTGATCCACCCGCCTTGGCCTCTCAGAGTGCTGGGATTACAGGCATGAGCCACCACACCCGGCTGATTTTATGCTTTAAGCATTTTATGTCTGTACAAACCTCTTAGTGATTTGATTTGATTTTATTGACATGCCCTTGCGCTGTTGCTCAGGCTGGAGTGCAGTGGTGCGATCACAACTCACTGTGACCTTAAATTCCTGGGCTCAAGTGATCCTCCTCTCTCAGCCTCCTGAGGAGCTGGGATTACAGGCGTGCCACCGTGCCCAGCTAATTGTTAAATTTTTCGTAGGGACAGGATCTTGCTGTGTTGTCCAGGGTGGTCTCAAACTCCTGGCCTCAAACGATCCTCTTGCCTCAGCCTCCCAATGCAGGCATGAGCTGCTGCACCCTGCCCAGTGATTTTTCACTGTTAAGATCAAGGACAGATTCCCTGGCTTGGCATTCAAGGCTCATGATCTGGGTGTAGTACGCAGGTTTGGATTTCAGTTTTTCTATTACTGTCAGCAACCTTGCACTCCAGCTTGTTGCCTGAGCCCTTTTCTGAAGCCCAGTCTGTGAGCTGCACTTAGAATTGATACTTTCTCATCTCTTCATCTTCTTCACATATGTTCTTATCTCCATCTGGGACGTCATCTCCACACTTCTGCCCCTTATAAATCTTCTCATCCTTCAAGACTTGAAATACTTCCTTTTCATGACCCCTGCTCTGACATCCAAACTAGAATGAGTCTTTGTTCCATTGAACTCTGATAGTACTTAATGTTTCTTGTCCTTCAATTTCACAGCAGTCCCGTGCGTTAGGTATTATTATTCCCCCAGTTTTTCGTAGTTACATTGAAAATATTTACTGTAGTCTTACATTTTGGACATGTAATATGAGCGATGGAGCAGCATTCAGAAGGCCCTGGAGAATGAAAAGGAAGTCCAACTCACATCACTGCCCTGGAACCATGGTTGCCAGTTTTTTTTAAATTCCTTCCAGGGATACTCTGTCTATATGTGTCTTCTTTTTAAAAACACAGATGTTCGCATAAGATAAACACTGTTCTCCAGCAGTTCCCCATTAGTAAGTATTTAGGTCGTTCTCAACTTTTTGGAATAATCAGTGCTGAGTTGTAAATAATTCTTGCATGTTTGCATGAATATGTTCATAGGATGCATTGCTAGAAATGGAATTGCGGGATCCAAGGTTCTGCGCATGTTAAATTTTGATAAGAGAATTCTGGATTCCCTTTCATTAGGATCATACCATTTTACTACCTCACTGTCAGTGTGTAAGGGCGCCTGTTTCTATTTCCTTGCCAACAGTTTGTTCTCAGGGGTTTTGTTTGTCAATCTTACAGATAGGTTAAAAAAAGTTTTGCTCTCATTTTATAGGGTAGGAAACTGAAGCTGAGAGGAATTAGGTAGGTGATCTACCTGGTCTCATAGGATGTGTGCTTCACTCGGGACCTGAATTTAGTCTTTTAATTTCTTTCTTTCTTTCTTTTTTTTTTTTTTTTTTCCTGATATGGAGTCTTGCTCTGTTGCCAGGCTGGAGCGCAGTAGTGCAGTCTCGGCTCACTGCAACCTCTGCCTCCCGGGTTCAAGTGATCCTTCCACCTTAGCCTCCCGAGTAGCTGGGACTACAGGTGTGAGCCACCACGCCCGGCTACTTTTTGTATTTTTAGTAGAAACGGGGTTTCACCATATTGGCCAGGATGGTCTCGATCTCTTGACGTCGTGATCCGCCCACCTTGGCCTCCCAAAGTGTTGGGATTACAGGTGTGAGCCACCGCGTCTGGCCTAGTCTTTTAATTTCAAAATGCATTTTCTTTGGAGGCAAAGTGGCATTCATGCATAAATAAATAAATAAATGTGTTGGTTTGTGTATATATATATATTCATAGATAGGTATACCTACAAAAGTATATATGTAGTGTTTATGTATATATATATATAGCTTTTGACAAGTTAATACTGTAATTATATACTATTTAGTCCCTCTCCTAGACTACAGACCTTTCCTGAAGAAGATATTTTTCATATTTAGATAATTTTTTTTTCTTGAGACTAGGACAGACCTGTAAACACAGTGTAGATTATGAAACAGTATACATTTCTGTTTTTTCATCTCAAACATATTTAAATTGTCTTTTGACTTTTCAAACCTTTTGAAATAGAGACTTATTCTAAGGGGGAAGTCCAGGCTGTCTTTTAGGGGTTGCACTTTATTTGATAAGTGCAATTTGATCTTGTGCTAGTCTTTTGTGTTTAGTTAGTTATATTTTCCATATGACTTTGAAGATTGTTTTGGGGAGCAAGTGTCATTTAGCACCAGAGGAAGGTGACCCCAAATATGGACCTTTGCATGACAACTTAAAAATTTCATCCAAAAAGTTTACACGTAATAATTTGGATATTCTTGAACTTTCCAAATAGAGTGTATGGGTTGAATCATACAATTCATATATTAATTCTATGTGTGCATATAAATATATTTATGATCTAGGAATTAACACCATTCAGTTCAAAATAGCCAAATTCAAATACTGTTGGTGGGAATGTGGAAGACCATGTGGTGATTCCTTGAAGATCTAGAACCAGAAATACCATTTGACCCAGCAGTTGCATTACTGGGTATATACCCAAAGGAATATAAGTCATTATGTTACAAAGATACATGCATGCGTATGTTTATTGCAGAATTATTCACAATAGCGAAGACAGGGAATCAACTCAAATGCCCATCTGTGATAGACTGGATAAAGAAAACGTGGTACATATATACCATGGAATGCTATATAGTCATAAAAAGGAACAAGATCATGTTCTTGCAGGGACGTAGGTGGAGCTGGGAGCCAATATCCTCAGCAAACTAAGGCAGAAACAGAAACCAAACACCACGTGTTCTTACTTATAAGTGGAAGCCGAGTAATGAGAACACATGGACACAGGGAGGAGAACAGCACACACTGGGGTCTGTTGGAGATGGGGTGAGGGGAGGGAGAGCATTAGGAAAAACGGCTAATGCCTGCTGGGCTCAATAGCTAGGTGATGGGTTGATAGGTGCAGCAGACCACCAAGGCACACGTTTACCTATGCAACACACCTGCACGTGTACCCCAGAACTTAAAAATTTAGAAAAAGAATAAAAAACCTACAGGTTTCACTCAATGATATGAAACAGAAAATACAAAAACTCTTTTGCACATGGCTTGTTTATAGTGCTTGGGGCTGGATATTTGTATGTTCTGATAAGAACTCGATCACCTCAGAAATGTAATTTTTAACGTCTATTAAATGTTGGTTTGGGACCTGTTTAATGAAAACATAGGTTCCATTCAGTGATACAAAACAGCACATCACACACACACACACACACACACACACACACACACACACACAGAGCCACCTTGTTCGAAAAGCATGAAAATATTACATTTATACCTAAAGTGTTCACACGCTGACGGAAAGCTCTGTGTTGTGATGATGTGTGCTGCGAGGATTGTGGCCCTGTTTTGAATTTGCTGGCCAGGCTTCGGCTTTCCAGTCAGGTGTTTTTTGTTTTGTGGATGTTATTGCTGCAGTTGGGCCAGGGTAATCTGTGTGGATTCCCCTCTTCCACTCAGCCAGATTCCCTTTCTGGTGGCCGGGCTGGATGTCTCACCTGCAGCCCTGTTTTTCTAGTGATCTGGACTGATGGCTCCATGGAAGTTGTGCCTCTCTTCTCCAGGAGTGCATATTTTCACAGCAGGCAAAATATTTTCACAACGTTTCTAGGGGGTTGTGCCCTGGCTCTTTTTTGGGTATCAGGAGACCCGGCTTTGTTCTGGTTCACACAACAGCTGGTGAGTTCCCAAAGACAGTCCCATCTGTCCACTGGTCCTTTGTTTTATAAGTAGAATGACAGTCAGATTGGGCATCATTGTCCTGTCTCTATGGTGTGCTGAGTGTTGTGGGGATGATGGTGAACTGTCAGGGTGCATTTTCCACGAGGGGATTGTAGTCCAGTCAAAGATGCAGGAGGAAGGCTGACAGCACCCGGCAGGTACACATAACCAGAGGAGTTTGGAAGGGTGGTTCCAAGCTCCTTGGTGTGATTGATGTGATCACAATAAAAACTTATCACTAAGTCCTGGGCCAATGGACCAAGAGAAGAGAGACAGGGCTGGTGTGGGGTTGTAGCAAGAGGTGCTGTGGGTCGCGTGCATGCTGAACCTGGCCTCTAAGGCTCATTCCATTGTACCTTCTGTTTACCTTCTTCACGCACCTGCTGTTTCTCCAGAAAAATTGTAATAAATTCCTTTCGAAAACATTACAAAAGCAATAGATGCTCATTGAAAATAGTTCAAATGATATGGAAGACAGAAAGAAAGTATTTTTTCTTTTGTCTATTTGCATGAATGTGTCTTTGGGGTAGTCACTATTAGTACTGCGTGTATTTGCATATACAAATGTACATGTACATATATATATATTTTAAACAAAATAGTACCTGATGAACATTGAGTCCCCCTGCTCCCACTCAGCAGTCTATATGGGCATCCTTTCATGATGACACAATGAGATCTGATCGACTCCTTTTGTTCACTGGAGTGCTAAACTTAACTCACTTTCCATAGGCATTTAACATGTGCTAGGGCCTACGCACCAGGCAGGCTGCAGGAAGTGGGTCTTAAGACTTTTTACAGCAATGCTATGGGCGAACACAGTAATCGTTAACATTTTGCAAATGATAGAATTGCAGTAGAGAGAAGCAAAGCTGCTTGCTCAAACTCGTGGCACGATTCCCGAGAGAGAGAACACTTTTAAAACAATTCTTGTTATAGTCAAGTGATTTACGATCATTTCAAGAACTAGTGCATTCAGTGAGTACATGGAGTGTCCGGTGCTGTCCGGGGGCTGTTCCTGAAGACGCACTGGGCTAGAGGTAAAGGGAGCAGTCCAAAGGCCCTGGGCCCCTCGTGCAAGAAGGGAGGTCCTGGGGAGAGGGGGCACGGAGAGGAAGTTTCTAGGCAAACCTTGGGACATTCATGTCTGCTGAGTCTGGTCCGAGGTCTGCTTATTGACATGTACACTTTTCAGAGATACTTAGTTTTGATTTTGATCATGGCTCACCTGAGCAACCGTGGTTTCAAACTGCCTGGAGGTGTGGTCTGGAAGGCCAGTGCTATGCCCACCCTTCCCACTCCTGCAGGAGGAGAGTCACTCTGGGACTGGAGGGCTTTGCCTGTAACCAGCTGTCATAGTAAGTGGATTTGATGCTGGTTTCGCTAGGTCAGGAAATTTCCCATTTGGAAGGAAAATTTAGACTTGTTTTTGGGTTTTGCTGAGGAGCCACAGGGTTTAGAGCAGGGGCTGGAAGTTTGTTGGTTGCGACACATGTGAGTACAATCAAACAGCTTCTATGAAACACGGAAATAAAGACGGTGTTCCAGAGAGGTCCCGGGCTTTGGGATATAAATATTTCTGTAAGAATGGCATTGGATGTCTGCTGTATTTTTTTCTCTGCTATGTTGTCAAGTTTTCTTTGGGTATGTGTTTCCTGTACAGAAGGCACGACATCAGTTTTTGCCACCAAGTATTTATAGCAGTTGGTACCTCCTATGTGGGTCACTTTTGTGCCATGGTTCCTTTGGGGAAATTCCCTGTCGGTCACCTACCCAAAGCACTTTGCCCATTTCAAGGTGCTACTAGTTTCTGAACACCTGCGGCAATGCCTTCCAGGTGGATGAAGCCAGCCGAGGAAGTGCCCCTCCCTAGTAGGTAGGGACTGGCGATTGCCCAGGTGAGGGGCTGGGGATGGGCCCTAGACTGGAAATTAGGACCTGCTGCTTTTCCTTTCCCTCCTCTCCCTCCTATTTTCCCACCACTCCCACTTTTAAAAAATTTCTTATTAAAAATTAAACAATTATTTTGGTTTCCTTTATTCGCTGTCCCTTGCTAATTGTATGTAGAGTGAGCCTGGGAGAGTGAACAAGCAAGCTATACTTAGCTGCAAATGATCACACCAGCTACCCTCCGTGGAGGGGCCTCCCGTGAGGCCACATTGTGAAGTGGCTTTGCAGAGGTTCTCTTCAGTCCTCAGCGTTAAGCAGCAGAGGCAGGTGGTACTTCTCCCTGGCTACTGTTGAGGAAGTTTAGCTTAAAGTGTTTAAGGGACCTTCTCAAAGTCACATAGGAAGTAGCAGAATAGAAGCAAACACAGATTGTCTCTGAATCAGGCAGGTTGTCTGATTCCAAAGGGGCTCTTAACTTTTGGAGGTCAAAAAGCTCAACAGACGCAGATACTTCTTTTTCCTTCTTTGTTTTGTTTCTTGAGATAGGGTTTTGCTGTGTTGCCTAGGCTGGTCTAGGCTCAAGCAGTCCTCCTGCCTTAGGCTTCTGAGTAGCTGGGCTTACAGGTTTGTGTTGCCATGCCCAGCTGAACAGATGTTTCTTGAAAGAAGACATACGGCCAGGCATGGTGGCTCACGCCTGTAATCCCAGCACTTTGGGAGGCCATGGTGCACGGATCACATGAGGTCAGGAGTTCAAGACCAGCCTGACCAACATGGTGAAACCCCATCTCTACTAAAAACATAAAATTAGCCCGGCGTGGTGGTACACGCCTGTAATCCCAGCTACTTGGGAGGCTGAGGCAAGGAGAATTGCCTGAATCCAGGAAGCAGAGGCTGCAGTGAGCCGAGATTGTGTCACTGCGCTCCAGCCTGGGCAACAAGAGCAAAACTCTGTCTCAAAAAAAAAAAAAAAAAAAAGACTTACAAATGGCCAAAAAAATAAAAATATATGAAAAAAATGTTCAGTATCACTAATCATCAGAGAAATGCAAATCGAAACCACACTGAGGTGTTATCTCACTGGTTAGGATGGGCATTATCAAAAAGACAAACAATAACAAGGGCCAGTGAGGGTCTGGAGAAAGGGAGCTCTTACACACCGTGAGGGAGAACGTGAACCAGTGCAGCTGGCCGCTGCGGGCGCACGCTGTCATCCCAGTACTTTGGGAGGCCGAGGCAAGGCAGATCATCTGAGGTCAGGAGTTCAAGACCAGCCTGGCCAACATGGTGAAACCCTGTGTCTACTAAAAATGCAAAAATTAGCCAGAGGTGGTGGCTCAGGACTGTAATCCCAGCACTTTGGGAGGCTGAGGTTGGTAGATAAGTTGAGGTTAGGAGTTCATGACCAGCCTGGCCGACATGGTAAAACCCCATCTCTATTAAAAAATACAAAAATTTGGGCTGGGTGCAGTGGCTCATGCCTGTTATCCCAGCACTTTGGGAGGCCCAGGCAGGCTGATCACGAGGTCCAGAGATGGAGACTATCCTGGCTAACACGAGGAAACCCCATCTCTACTGAAAATACAAAAAATTAGCCTGGCATGGTGGAAAGTGCTTGTAGTCCCAGCTACTCGGGATGCCGAGGCAGGAGAATTGCTTGAACCCGGGAGGCGGAGGTTGCAGTGAGTGGAGATCGTGACACTGCACTCTAGCCTGGGCGTCAGAGGGAGACTCCGTCTCAAAAAAAAAATATTTTTTTGCCAGGTGTGGTGGCAGGTGCCTATACTCCCAGCTACTCGGAAGGCCCAGGCATGAGAATCCGTGGAAGATGGGAGGCGAGGCTGCAGTGAGTGAGCCAAGATCGTGCCACTGTACTGCAGCCTGGCAACAGTGTGACTCTGTCTCAAAAAAAAAAAAGGAAAAGAGTAAGTTAGTGCTGTCACTTTGGAAGACAGTGGGGAGGTTCCTCAGAAAACTGCAAATAAAACTACTGTGTGATCCAGCAGTCCCACTGCTGTGCAGATACCAAAGAAAAGGAAATCAGTGTCGGAGGGCTATCTGCACCTCTGTTTCCTGCAGCACTGTTCACCATAACCAAGATTTGGAATCAGCCTCGGTGTCCGACAGCAGATGAATGGAGAGAGAAAATGTGGTCTGTATACGCACTGGAGTACTATTCAGCCACAACAAAGAATGAAGGCCTGTCATTCTCGGCAACGTGATGGAACTGGAGGCCATTATGTAAAATAAGCCAGGGACAGAAAGTTAAACACCACAAACCGAAAAAAATGGATCTCATAGAAGTTGAAAGTAGAACAGAGGATACTAGAGGGTGAGAAGGGAAGAGGGAGGAGGAGAATAGGGAGAAATTTGTTAAAGGATACAAAATTATAGCTAGATATAGGAATAAGTTCTAGTGCTCGCTGACACCGTGAGGTTGACTATAGTTAACAAGAATATATAGTTTCAGGCTGGGCGCGTGTGGCTCTCTCCTGTAATTTCAGCACTTTGGGAGGCCAAGGTGGTGGATCACCTGAGGTCAGGACTTTGAGACCAGCCTGGCTAACATGGTGAAACCCCGTCTCTACTAAAAATACAAAAATTAGCTGGGCGTGGTGGCCTGTGCCTGTACCAGCTAGCAGGGAAGCTGAGGCAGGAGAATCGCCTGAATCTGGGAAGCAGAGGTTGCAGTAGGCTGAGATCACACCCTTGCACTCCAGCCTGGGTGATAGAGTGAGACTTTGTCAAAAAAAAAAAAAAAAACAAGAAAGAATATGTAGGTTCAGATAACTGGAGGAAGGGTATTGAATGTAACCGATACACAAAAACATGATAAATGTTTGAGATAGTGGATATGCTAATTACTCTGATTTGATTACATACATTACATGTATTAGAACATCACTATATGTTCCCCATACATATGTACAATATGCAATTATGTGTCAATTGAAAAAGAAAAAGCTGAACTTAGATAGGAATGGCTATGAAGTAGCTAGCTTTTTCATATCTTTGATATAGACCTTAGGCATTTAGTTTAACTCAACTACCTTGCCTTCAGGAATGTATAGTATTGGAATTTTAACCTTGCATTTTGTAATATAGAGAAATAAAACCTTAGGCTTGCTTTAGATACAGGGGTTTGCAATGATGACTTTTTTTTTTAACATAATAAGTGTGAAATATACCGAAATAGGCATACATGCTCATTGTTCTTCTTATGCATTTTCAGTTGTTGTCCAGGCATTGTGTTGCTTATGTAAACAGCATGTGATAGGTAGGAATCAGAATTTTAAGGTAGGAATACTTAGAGCTATATATTTTTCAAACTTTCAAACTGGACATTTTACCTGTCCATTATATAACTGTAGTTCAAATTTCACAAAGACAATACCTGTCTTTAATATGCGTGACACTCTAGCATTTTTTTTTTTTTTTTTTTTGGAGACGTGGTCTCACTCTGTCACCCAGGCTGGGCTGGAGTGTAGTGGTGCGATCATGGCTCACTGCAGCCTCAACCTCCTAGGCTCAAGAGATCCTCCCACCTCAGCCTCCTGAGTAGCTGGGACCACAGGTGTGCAACACCATGCCCAGCTAATTTTAAAAATTTTTTATAGAGACAGGGTCTCCCTATGTTGTTCAGGTTGATCTGGAATTCCTGGGTTCAAGTGATTCTCCTGCTTCATTCTCCGAAAGTGCTGTGATTAGAGGCATGCACCAGTGTGCCTGGCCCCAAATAAGTAGGATGATGACTTGAGCCTAGGCGTTCCAGACCAGCCTGGGTCACATGGCACAAGATCGTGTCTCTACAAAAACTAAAAAAATCAACTTGGCATGGTGGTACCTTCCTGTGGTCCCAGCTACTCTGGAAGGCTGAAGCAGGAGGATAACTTGAGCCCAAGAGTCGAGGCTACAGTGAGCTGTGATCTTGTGATTGCATTCCAGCCTGGGTAACAGAGTGAGACCTTGTCTCTTAAAAAAAAAAAAGCATGACATATATGTGAGGCATAAAGCATGACATATATGTGAGAAGTGGAGCTGTGTGAATAGCAGTTCTGGAATAATTGCATGAAAACATTAAAAAGCACATTCGTAGTTCTGCCCAGTGACACCACTGGGCGCCTGTGTTGTACATGCCTGCGACATGGGCGAGGCCTGGGTCAGTACAGCTCACAGTTTGGTTTCCATGCAGTTAGAAAGGCCCGAGAGGACCCTTTCCCTCCAGCTGTAGGAAGGAGGCGGCTGTGTCCTGCCTATATTTGGTGGGATTGTCTCTGGCTCCTTAGGGACAGGAATGCAGGGAGTGGGGGAAGAAAGCCGTCCTCACTGCCCGCTAGGCAGCCTGCCTCAGGAACGGGTGGAGGGGTGATTTCATAGTAACTTGCCAAGTCTTTCTTAACCCATCTGCTCACGGAAATGACCAGCATGACAAGTCAAAGATCCGTTAGAGACAGATGGGCCGTGTTAGTCCAGTGCATTTATGGTTTTTGTGGCCTCAGAGCTGCCAGGACTTGATCACTTTCTGGGAGAATGCTGGGTCAGCCAAGGGACTGAAAGAAGTGAGAGGAAGAACATGCAGCCTTCGGTGCTCCGGTCTGGGAGTGATTACTGAGGAGGGCGGCATGGAGGGCGCAGCCGTGGGGTCCCCCTCAAGCACGCCCTGACCACAGCGTGACTACGGGTCTCAGCCTCCCCAGGCCTCCGTGGTTCTTGTCTATCACATATTCACCTCCAGCAGAGATTTCTATGATGACGAGATGAGAGAGCATCATAGCACACATGGCCACTTAGTAGGCCGGCGGTGAGTAGACGCTGGATCAGGCGGAACAGGAGTCCGGGTGCTGCGTGTGGATGCACTCACATGCGGGTGGCACGGTGAACGGTGGAGAGGGGGATGCTCTACATGTCTCCTTTTGCTTTGTTCCCTAGACTGTTGTGAGCAGAATTTGTGTATTCTGTTGCCCCAGTCGACTTGGCAGGCTGATCGCTCAATTTTCTGCATTCACTTTTGATTTCTTAAGAATGGGAAAAGGAATACTTCGGTTACTTTTCTGGTTGATGGCATAAATTCCTTTGTATCACCTTAATATATTTTTATTTCTATATATTTTGGATTCTGGAGCTTGCCTAACATCTGTGTTTTTATGCCTCACCCTCTGGGGTAACTGTTGGCCACACCAAGACCAGAGAGAAGTGACCGGGCGGGTTGGTAGCAGAGCTAGCACCGGAATTCCCCAGCCTTCTGACTCCCAGCAGGCTCTATTTTCTGTATGGCGTGCTCTTCCCTGTTTCTACCCCTGTTAGGACAGTGGATGTGAAATGTAGCTGGGTGCTTTTGGGGGTGTACCAGGAGTGTGGCAGATGCCTCAGACTGGCATTTTCCCCTGATTCTCAATTCTCATGGCTCAGAGTTAATTCCTAGGCTACTGACCGAGAAGATACAGGGAGTTGTTTTGTATGGCAACCTATACCAGAGTATTTTTTTTTGCCCAGCAACTTATTTGGTTTGGACTAGAATAAATCTCTGATATTGGTTTCTTTGCCCTAAAAGCAGAGGGAACCCGACTTGTCTTACTCAGCTCGATCGGTTGTGCTTAGAATCTCAATGGGTATGTGATGAACTGAGCCGAAGTGTGAGAGCGTCTTGGACAGTGGTTTGCAACCCTAGCTGCATCTGCGGGGCTGTGAGAAAAGCATGCATGCTTACTCCAGACCAGTTGAAACAGAATCTGCAGGAATGGAGCTGGGGCAGCTGTAGCTCTGTTAAAACCCCCAGGTGGTTCTGATGTACAGTAAAGGTTGAGATACACTGGTCCATGGTAAATTGGAGTCCTGGATCATAGACATGCCCTACGGTTTCACCAGCTTCGAATGGCGCTCGTGCTTTGGAACCATGAAAAAAATATGCAAACAAATGTGGAAATTGCCTAAGTGCCACATCTTGTTACTACCTGCTGTGAAGTATACTTATCAGTTAGTCACTCTATTCTGATCCCTACCCATTCCGTCTTTATTTCTTCATGGAATAATAATTTGACAGTTGGTTATGCAGAACCAGTTAGTCTAGTCTGATTGGCAAGAAATGATTTTGGGTATGAAGTCCTCTTTAGACATTTATTGAACTCTTGTTTATACCACTGCTGTGCTGGACAGTTTATGAATAGTACTTCTTTAAGCAAGAGCTATGGAATCAGGCTGCCTAGGTTTTGCTAACTAGCTGTGTAATTTTGGGCAAGTTTTTAAGCCTATATACACCTGATTTTCATCTATAAAATAGGATGACAGGAGTCACTGTCATCTCACAGGATTGTGCAAATGTGTGTGTAAAGTGCTTAGCTTGGTGCCTAGCACCTAGTAACTGCTCAGTAATTATTTACATCATCATCATCATATTTAAATGTAAATATTAAGAGCTAATAAATTTGTAAAAGGTAGTGTGTCCTTACCCCTTGAACCAAGGACTACTTTAAAGTGGTTGGGTTAATTCACCACTTAAATATGAGCCTCTTGAATACCTTGAATTCCGATTGACTGTAGCTGGAGGATTCTACTGGACCCTTGCCTCCGGAGCTTGGAGCTTGGTTTGTTTGTTTGGTTTCATTTCCTACACTAAGCATGTAGCCATGCGTACCTTTATGGTGACTTCCGGTACTGGAGTCAAAGCTTCATTAGCGTCTTTGGAGGAAATGATCTTCTGCTATACGAAGCACTCAGATTGTGTGAACTGTGTCCCATCCAGACAAGACCAGGTGCTCCCCATGGCAGCCTGGCCGTTTCTTGGCCCTCCCATCAGTCTGTTCTGTTCCCTCAGTTCCTCTTTACACTAGGACTTCCTTTTGAACAAGGAGTATTGTTTTGTCACTGCTGGGTCCCCAGCAGTGAGTAATGCCTAGCAACATGTTAGCTGCCTACTAAATATTAATAGATGGTAATCTAGCAGAACACAAGATAAAGCCACAAGTCGAGATTTAAGCTGTGTGGTATGAAAGCAGCATTGGCAGGCTTATTAAATCAATGTTGTTAATACAAGTTTAAAATGTCTTAGTAACTGACTTAGTTCAGTAATCATTTACTGAGTGTCTTCTAGGCTAGACATTGGGGACAGAAAGGTAATCATATGTGATCCCTGCCTCACGCACATGAAGTCTGTCTAGTGAGACAGACAGAAGTGCACCAATGGCTGCTTGGAATATGGCGAGTATTAAGCTAAAGGGGCAGCCTGTGTGCACTTGGAGCATAGAGCAGGGCTGCTGTTCCGGGAACATGGGCTCCACATGAAAAACACAATTAAATTATTATTATTATTTTTTTTTTGAGACAGAGTCTCACTCTGTTGCCCAGGGTGGAGTGCAGTGGTGTTGATCTTGGCTCACTGCAATCTCCTCCCCGCTGGTTTAGGTGATTCTCGTGCCTCAGCCTCCCAGATAGCTAGGATTACAGGTGTTCACCACCACGCCTGGCTAATTTTTGCATTTTTAGTAGAGACGGGGTTTTACCACGTTGGCTGGGCTGGTCTTGAACTCCTGACATCAGGTGATCCTCGTGCCTCGGCCTTCCAAAGTGCTGGGATTACAGGTATGAGCCACCCCGCCTGGCCTAAATTACTCTTTCTGTATTCATGCTTTTATATTTCTGTGGGTAGCACTGAACTTAAAATGGATGCTAAGTAAACTCTTGAATGGCTTTACTGTGGATTGAATGGCTTTGCTTGGGCCTCATTTTTTCTTTCCTTCATTAGAGGAAAAAAAATGTGGGTTGAATATCCCTTATCCAAACTGTTTGGAACCAGAAGTATCTCAGATTTTTTTATGTTTTTGGATTTTGGAATATTTGTATTATTCTTACTGGTTGAGCATCCTGAATTCAAAAATCCAAAATCTGAACTGTTCCAATGAACATGTCATTGAGCATCACATCAGCACTCAAAAAGTTGTAGCTTTTGGATTTTTGGATTAGGGAGACTCATCCTGTATGGGTGCTGGATTACAGGCGTGAGCCACTGAGCCTGGCCTTGAATGCTCTTTGACCTATGCTGTGGGAATCTACAAAAGCCAGCTTTTGCGTCTAGTGGCTCTTCATTGTTTAGCTGTGCTGTAAGTTTGGAGGGCTTCAAGCCCATCTGAAAAAGTAGTATTTTATGTAAGTTGCTCTGTTGGAGAACTTCACTCCACTGCGCCGGAGTGATACTGTCAGAGTTCGTGAGCTGTTGAAGGCCCTTGAAGCCTAGATACTCGGGTTGCCTGAATACATCCGCTGGACTCACTATTTCTCTCGGGAGTAGGGGGGCGGAAAATGCTGTGGTCTTAACTCTGCTCTTCATTTTACAATGCTATTATTAATGGTAAGAATGATTTCATACGTTTCTATTTTGCTTCGTAATTCACAGAGAATTTTAAAATCCATGATCTGATTTTATTCCCTCAGCAGTTCTGTAAAAAAGGCAGGGCAGTTTTCCTATCTTCTGTTTTTCCCATGATTCTCTTGTGGCTCCCAGAAGCTTAAGAGCCTTCCTGAGGTCGTAGGGTGAATGAGCTGCAGAGCTGGGAGTAGATGGTCAGGCTTCTGGTGACCCTGTTTCTTCCTCGATATCTCGCTGTCGTGGTGCTCTGTGTGCTGGGTTTGGTCCCTTGTAAATCCGTACCCCCTTTGGGGAGGAGTTCTTGGGAGGTTTCCATTCATTTTGGAGCACTTAGGTATCTTGTCCTCTCTCCCTCCTCCCAGATATATGGGCATTTCTGCAGGCCCCCAGGCTGGCCCTTGTGCGTGGGGGTGTCCCCTGCTCCAAGCTGCGTGCATGCCCCACTTCTGAAGGTGCTGTTCCCCGCATGGAGCCCCCTCGTGCTGCTCCCACGCTGCAGACTGGACTGTTCATGCTCTGTAAATGTTCCTGACTCAGCATCATTGTTCCAGAAATGGGACGGGGTATGGAAGCGAAGTTCTTTTCTGTGTGGAGGTTGTGACTGTGTCATCTTCCCTTCCCCGTGTGTGCTCCTTGAGGAGCGTGTCGCCATGCCACGGTCATCTGTGTTCCCTAGGGTGCCTCCCTTGGAGTCCCAGCTGTGGCAGACATGCAGGGATGCTCAGGGCCTAAATGAGAGGAAGGCCAACAGAGGCATTAAATCCGGAAAATGACAAGTGAGGGAAAGGAATTTTTATTTAAGGCATTTGCAAAAGAAATCTTTTTAGAAGAGTTGACCTGTTTCTCAACTGGAGTTGAATTTCAGCTCAGAAAAGCAGCTGTATGCCCGGAGGGCTTTGGGGTTTCAGTTTGTGACAGATGAATTTAATTTGTTGTTGTATGAATGTATTATTCTTTTGTGGTTTTATTAGACCTTTCTCCCAAATGGGATAGATTTTTCTATAAAAGTCACACTTCCTTTTTGAAAAGTGTAACACTAATTTTATGGGATGGTCTCCCAAAAGATTACCTGCCAGCAACCAAACACACTGCCTCAGACTCACGGCCCCTGGTTTCTGCCTGCGCAGCTGCAGGAGAGAGAGGCACGCTGGAGCTGAAAACAAGACGCATGGCTGCAGCTTGCTCTTTCTTTACTGCTGTTTTGTCTCTAGCTGGCATGCTTTCAACCTCCAGGAGCTTTGCTGGTGTAGACACATCACGGCATGGAGGAGGGGTATGGTGTTACAGCAGCCAGGAGACTTGCTGCAGCTCTGTTCTCTCCCTGCTCACTGCTCTGACTTTGGATAAGTCACATTTGTAGGGCTGTGGACAGTGGCTTACAACTGTAATCACAGCATTTTGGGAGGCCGAGGTGGGAGTATTGCTTGAGCCCAGGAGTTTGGGACCAGTCTGGGCAACATGGTGAAACCCCATCCCTACAAAAAATAAAAATTAAAAAATTAGCCAGGTGTGGTGGCTCATGCCTGTAATGCCAGCTACTCGAGCGGCTGAGGTGGGAGAATCACTTGAGCCCATGAAGTAAAGCCTACAGTTAACCATAATCATGCCCCTGCACTCCAGCCTAGTGAGAGCAATACCCTGTCTCAAAAAAAAAAAAAAAAACAAACAAAAAACAAACAAAAAAACCCATTTGTAATAGGGACAATAGTTAACTTTTGAAAGTTTGGAGAAAAGATACTAAGTAACCTGTGACGACTTATTGAACATTTCTGTGCCTCAGTTTCCTCATCTATGCAAAATGAGATAATTTGGTACTGATCTTACAGGATTTCAATGAGAATTGAGCGAGATAAAACTCAGAGCCTGGCACCTTGTGCGTGCATACTAAATGTTATTATTTCAATATTGTAGAGGAAAAAGAATGTGAATGGGTCATTATGGCTAAACATAGTATAACTCTCACTGGAGTTACTCACAGTATTGGAAGGAGCTTGAATTCCATATAGATAGTGTGATGGAGAAAGTATTTTGGGCATTGGCAGTATTTATTCAAAGAACAAAGGATATGTCTGTCCTGTGTGGAGAGCCGTTTCTTCTTGTTTTTAAATGCTATAGGAAGAGCAGTCGGCCCTGTGCACTCTGTCAGACAGCTTCAGTCTCCTTGTATCGATTTGGCCGATTGTCATTTGCTGTCATCATGGTGGCAGCAGCAGTTGAAGGGACAGCTTGTCTTGATTTGCATTTTTGGGTGTTTGTGCTATTTATAGACAATTAAGAAAAGACATGGCTGCCTGTTTATGGCAAACTGGGAAATTCAGCAAAACATGGAAAAAATCTGTTAGCACAGTTTGCACGTGTGCGGGCACAGAGCATCCAAATAAACACAGACATTTTCCTGTATTTTAAAAACTGGAAAAAAGACAGGAAACCATGGCCCAGAAGGCTTATAGAGCTTCGTCCTGGAAGTACGTGAGTGTGGCTGTCAGACATCCGAAACCTGCAGCCGACGTATGGCATCGCCATCACTGTCGTGCCCAACACTCTCTTTTCTTCCATTTGTGAGGAACAAGGATGCAGGGAGGAAAGAATCAACTTGCAAAGGCTTTTGTTACAATGAATCTTTCTTTTGGCATCTTATTTTCCGTTTTCATTTTATTTGTATTTATTTATTTATTTATTTATTTTTTGAGACAAGAGTCTTGCTCTGTCGTGCAGGCTTGAGGGCAGTGGCACTATCTCGGTTCACGCCAACCTCCACCTCCCAGGTTCAAGTGATTATTGTGTTTGAGCTTCCTGAGTCGCTGGGATTACAGGCATGCACCACCACACCTGGCTCACTTTTGTATTTTTAGTAGAGACAGGCTTTTGTCGTGTTGGTCAGGCTGATCGTGAACTCCCAAACTCAGGTGATCCGCCAGCCTCAGTCTCCAGAAGTGCTGGGACTACACGTGAGAGCCACCGCGCCCGGCCGCTGTTTACATTTTGTAATGCTAGCATCGCCCTGGGGTGGGGGGGTAGGGATGGTCTTCTTTTCTGTTTCCTGGTGCATTTTTCTCTGTAGTACTGATAACTCTTTAACACACTTTTGGGTTGTCTGTCTGTACCCACTCAAATACATGTTCCCTGTCATATGTCACCAGTGCCTGGCACCTAGTTAGTAAATATTTGTTGAATGAACGCTTGGGCTGAAAGAACCTTACTCTTCTTTCTTCTGTCACTTCGTGAAAAATGCTTCTGAAAAATGCTATGAATATGCATGCAAAATATGAATAGGGATTGTAAGTGGGAGAAGTTACACACGTCGCTTTGGGATAGCCCATCATCCTCAGATACTTGCCTAGAAGGAAGTGTTGTACTTGAGTAGAAATGATACAAGATAACTTCTTCAGGAAATCAGCCAAGTATCACAGCTTTTCACATAGGTGTGTGACGTTTGTGTATGTGTGTATTTAGATCACTTATACAGATAGGAAAGTAAAGGACGGGGCTCAGGAGCGCTCCAGGCCACTAAGGTAGAGTCCCTGTCTGCCCTTCCCAGGGCCCAGTAACTTCTCACTGCACTCCCCACTTTACTGCAAAAGCCATCTTCCCTGACTCTGAATGTGCAACCACAGGGAGAAAATGTACGCCAGTGTCACAGTTTGTGGAGAAAAAGTCCAGCCGCTGAAAAGAATGTTCACAAGGCTTGTATCTAGAAAAAGTGTCCCTTTTTAGAATGTCTTTAAATTGACCTGTTTCTTACACATTTTATAAACAAGACAATAGAAGGAGATTTGGGAACAGCAACTTTAGAACAAGGGGAAAAAATCAAACCTAGAGCATTACAATTTCTGTTTTATTTTCCGTCCAGGGCTGAGGCACTCCAGCTTCCTATCTAAAGGACACTCAAATCTAATTAGAAGCCATTGTGGGGCTGCTAATTATCCATACTTTTAGGAAGACAGATGCAGCACCAACTCGGTTCTCTAATAGTGGGCTTATTAATTTTAAATTCGCATGGCAGGAGAAGCAGATGGCGAAGTGCGATAGGAGTTCAGATGCTTGGTCATTGATAGCTTTTTACTTCCACCTATCACATGGGATTTGGGACCTGGGAAGCCCGCTGAGAACTGATTACTCTCTGTCCCCTCACCAGCTGGGTTCCTTTTCATCCTGGGCTCAGAAAGATTGCTCCTATTGCTGTCAGGGAAGATGGGTTGCTGCCTGGTTAGAAATCATGGCAGGTTATTTGCTTCATCTGCAGTTCTGTCAGAAAAGCAGAGCTATCAAAAAGTTGTCTTCTCTATTGTATTTCAAATCAGGGTTTTTAAAAAATTATATAAGCAAAGAAAGCATTTCTTTAATGGTAATTGTGTGTATTGTTGATGTGAATGAGGGGTACATTCCACTATAAAATCCCTGGGACTGTATACAAAGATGTGAACCTTAGAACCGAAGCTGGTTTTCAGACGATAATGTAGACATGATGCTGAGCATCAGAGATGTTTATTGAAGCAATTTTATATCAATATGTAGAAAACCAGCAAAATAACTTGGAGGAGTGTTCTCGTGCATCCAGTTCAGCCCCCTGCCTGCATCTTCATAAAATCTGAGTGTGCGTGCAGGGAGGTGCATTCCTTTCCGTTCTCTGCACAGCTCCTTCCCTGGCAGCGCACCTGCCCTCTTCCCTACGTTTTCCCTTCTGTGTGGTTCTTCACAGAGTGAATGGCCCCAGCCCCAGCTTCTCTGCAGGTGCCTCAGACTGCGGTGACAGGAGTGGTGCTGCGGCAGGGCCTGCTGTGCCCATGGAGACTGGTCTTGCTTGCTGCTGCAGCCTGGGGATCACTTAGCACCAAAAGTATGTAATTCTGCAGAATCGGAGCCAATGTGCTGGCGATGGAGGCGTCTTTATCACGGTGCTCTGCGTATTTTAATCCTGGGTGGAAAGTATGGAAAAGTATGTGATCCCTGTGATTTGGTGTCAGAAGGAAGTTGTGAACTTGATGTGGAGTGAGGATGTTAAGGTGCAGCAGGCACCCCTAGCTTTATTAAATGAGAGTTCCCCATCTCCCTGTGAGGCACGCACAGGCATATGGCCACATCTTATGTGTCATCCTTATTTAGAGTATGCCTTGTGGTCATGTTTAAAGTTGCATGATTATCTTCTTCATATGGTAGGCCCCAAACTGCGCTCAACACAGAAATGTACTCTTGCTATTATACATAGAAAGTGCTTTCATATATCAAGCAGGAGAGCAGTCCTAAACCCTGGGCCAGAATCGCAGAATGAAGGCATTGGAAAGCCACAGATGACCTAGTTCAAAGCTGTTTTTGGATGAACGTAGAAACAGGACCAGAGAAGAGAATTTGCCTAAGGCCCTGACAGTGTTTCATTGTGGCATTTGAACCTAGCAGTTTCTTGACCTATTTCTTTAAATTATTAGTCACGCTTCCTTTGGTTCCTGAATAAATTTATTCCTCATTCATTCTTTTGTTTCAGTGAATTATCGCAGTGCTACCATGTAACAGTATTTGAGTCAAAATGTGACAATGTTTATCCATTTCCAGCGTTTTTAGCTGTACAGGTTTTTTTTTCTTTTCTTTTTTCATTTTGTTGTACAGTATTTAAAAGTTGTGCTTGTAGTTTTTGTCGGTTGCAAGGTATTCTTTCAGAAGCCAATTGTGTGGTGTATTTACATTTACTGTTAGAAGTAGCTTGGTTAGAACCTACTTAGAGTTGCTGGCGTGGGCCTGGGGGACAGTGACAGCTGCCTGCTTCATGGGCAGAGATGAAGTCATTGCTTCCTGGGACGCGCCAGCCTCCTGACCACATTCTCCAGCCAATTTCGTTTGTGTTGGTTTCCTCACATCTGCACATTTCTGGCTTCATTTGAGTCTCAGTTATTTTAACATACAACTTCAGGCTGTGGGAAAGAATGGCCATTTTAGCACAGAGATGCACACAAAGGAACAAATGGCTAAATTTGAACAAAGGTGTTCTTAGAGGGGGTGTCATTTCTTGTATTCTGTAACAGGCAGTCTGGGAAGCATTCTGGACATGCAGCCTGCTCTGTCACAGTTCTTCCTTGTAGGAGCGCAGATTTTTTGGAGGTTTTAGTGATAACTATTATCATTGAGAATGTCATTCTTGCAGGCTCTAATAAGTCAGGATTTATTCAGCATTAACTTATTAAAGACAACTGTATTTCTAGCCAAATAGATGTTAGATGTTCTCCTGGGAGAGTTGCTGGGGGTATTGCTGTAGCTTAGTCTTAGGGAAGCATGTGCGTTTACATACTGCTGAAGCTGTGAGTAACCAAAACACTTGAGTACGTTTGCTATATGGGGTGTTAGTCACTGATATATTGGATTCTTGACCCCTTCTTCTTTTTTTTTTTTTTTAAAACAGCACAACCCCTCAGATGGCCACTGTGAATCTTTGGTGTCTTCAGTTGGTTGAAGCCTATTTGCCATCTCTGGTTCAAACATACTTGAAGCCTGCTGATGCTTCCCTTTGTTATTCTTTTGCTGTCTAACCTCCACTCCTGTAGGGTTCAAGACTATCAGAGCTGGGAGTCACCTTCACAGTTCCCAGGGTTTTCAGAACCTCCTGCATCTAGCCCTGGGGATGGAAAAGACGTGAGGAGCGGTGGAGTCTTATTAGGTTTATATGCCATTAATTATGAATGATGGGGGTTTCTTCTGTATCAGGGGAGCTTCTCATAATATGCTTTAGTAGGGAGAAGAAGTTCCTGAGGCCTGCCTTCCTTGGGGAAAGCGAATTTGTGACCTGCCTTTGCTTTCAACAAAAATATAATTGGCATGCCAGTGCAGTGCATGTTGTATTATTGAGCATTGGCTGACAAACGGTTCTTAACCTCATCATTCACTCAGCTACTGCTTCTTGAATGGCATACGTGTGCCAGTTGTAGTAGGAACTTGTTAGGCCCTAGGACTAATCCTTATGAAACAGGGGTCCTGGGGGAAGCAAATGCATATAACTATAAAAGTTTGTGAGGATGTCAGTGGGGGTGCCTGTAGGTGCCAAACTTAGTTCATTCATTGCCCCATCTAGGAGGTCACGTATCTTAGCAGCATGTTCCGTACCAGCGCATCCGTCTATCAAAATAGTCATCCTATTATTTGAAATTCTCTGCTTAGATATGTATTTTTCCCATTAAATCAAGAACTCAGTTAAGGACAGGCTGTGGGGTATGTATCTCACACACACACACACACGCACACACGCACACACGCACCCCCCTACTACTACTACTGCCAAACACAGAAAGGCAAAACTAGGAAAGGGTTCTTTTAGTGTTCATGAGAAAATAGATGTGCTTAGTTGAGAGCATTCTTAAGTTGCCAGGGAAAAGACAGCATGGGTTCACAAAGGGAGATAGTGTTTTTTTCTTCTTTGTCTTTGTTTAACTCTTGAATTTGAAATAATCCAGACTTATGGAAAAGTTACAAAAATAGTACAAAGAATTCCTGTCTGCCCTTCCCTTAGATTCCTCAAACATTGTACCCCATTTGCACTTTCTCTTTCTCTCTCTGTGGGTATAAATTATTTTCTGAATTTTTTTTTTTTTTTTTTTTTTTAGTTTTCAGAATAAACATTTTAATGAAGTTTCTCTTTGGTTATCTAGAATTACATGTCATCAAAATATGTTCCTATAATCTGCAACGAATAAAAATAGAATCAATTGACTTTTCTCAGTGAGAACTCCTTCAAATCAAATGTAAATGGCCAGGTTGGGTGGCTTACGCCTGTAATCCCAGCACTTTGGGAGGCTGAGGCGGGCAGATCATGAGGTCAAGAGATCAAGACCATCCTGGCCAACATGGTGAGACCCAATCTCTACTAAAAATAAAAAATTAGCTGGGCATAGTGGTGCACACCTATAATCCCGTCTACTCCAGAGGCTGAGGCAGGAGAATTGCTTGAACCTGGGAGGCAGAGGTTGCAGTGAGCCAGGATGGTGCCATTGCACTCTAGCCTGGGTGACAGAGTGAGACTCTGTCTCAAAAAAAAAAAAAAAAAAAAAAAAAAAAAAAAGTAAACGTTTGAGAGTGGAAGGTAGAACGCAGCGTACGGTGAAAGGTAGGAGGAGAGAGGTGGGTTGGGAGGCTTTTTTTATTTTCTTCTGAGATGAAGTTTTGCTCTTGTCACCCAGGCTGGAGTGTAATGGCACAATCTTGGCTCACTGCAACCTCTGCCTCCTGGGTTCAAGGAATTCTCCTGCTTCAGCCTCCTGAATAGCTGGGATTACAGGCACCCACCACCATGCTTGGCTAATTTTTTGTATTTTTAGTAGAGGGGTTTCATCATGCTGGCCAGGCTGGTCTTGAACTCCTGACCTCTGGTGATCCACCTGCATTGACCTACCAAAGTGTTGGGATTACAGGTGTGAGCCTACTGTGCCCAGCCAGTTGGGAGGCTTTTTCCAAGAGTACTATGATAAGGGCTGGGCCTGGTTGAAAATGATGAGGAAGGTGAGGAGTGGTTAGGTCCAGCACGTATTTTGAAAGGAGAGTTTAAATGGGTTGGATGACAGGAAGAGAAAAAGAAGTTTTAAGGATGATGTCAAGGATTTTGGCCTGAGTAACCAGAAGACTAGAGATGCTGTTACTGGGATGGGAAGACTATGGGAGGAGCGGGTTATAGCAAGGGGAATCCAAAGTTCATTTTGGGCATGCTTAATTTGAGGGCCAAAAAGAGACATTGAGAAGTGAGGGCCAGGTGCGGTGGATCATGCCTGTAATTCCAGCACTTTGGGTGGCCGAGGTGGGCAGACGTTCGAGACCAGCCTGGCCAACATGGTGAAACCCTGTCTCTACTAAAAACACAAAAATTAGTTGGTCCCAGTGACTCTGAAGGCTGAGGCAGGAGAATTGCTCGAACTCTGGGAGGCTGAGGTGCCGTGAGCCAGGATCAGGCCACTGAACTCCAGCGGGGGTAACAAAGCACGACTGTGTCTCAAAACAACAACAACGACAAATAAGTGCTGGAGAGGAAAAGCAGAAAGCAGGAGACTCCAGAGAAGATGAGCAGTTCCCAACATAGGAGCGACCGGTGCTGTGGCCCAGGAGAGCAAACATCCGAGTGCACGTGGGGCTGGCAGGAGGCCGTAGCCGTAGTGTGTGTTCAGCTCCACTTACGTGGAATCGAGCCTGTGGTTCTTACACATTTTCCTGCCGTTTGTTAGTAAAGAGCAGGTCCTCAGTTTTATAACTGAGTTTACTCTGATGTCCTGTCTTTCAAAATTCATCATCATCGGCTCCCTTGGAGGTGCGTTTTCATTATTTTTCATCACCTCTGACCCTCTGTAAGATGAGATTGAGCTCAGCCTCCTCACAGAAGGCAGCTGGAAATAGTTTGGAGTTGAGGGTAGAGGGCCAGACTGAAGATAAAACATCGTGGGACTGGAGGAAATCACCTTGGGAGTGGATTGAGTTAGGAGAGGAAAAGAGTCTCTAGACCAAACTCCTTCAGAGGTTGTGGAGAGGAGGGGAGCCAGCAGAGACCAGCCGGGTAGGTGACAAAACCAAAGGAACTGTTTCCAGAGGAATGGGCCTTAGATGCACCATGTCACTTGCTGCCGGATGGTTGGGGGTTGGGGCAGGGAATAAGGACTGAGCCTTGGGTCTGGGGGGAGTGATGACTGAACCTTGATACTTGGCAACAGGGCTGTCAGTAAGGGACTCAGAGAAGAGCTGTTTTCCAGACCATGGAGTGGGGGAGGGAGTGGGCAGAAGGTGGGAGAAGGGAAGCTGAGAGTGATGCAGATCCCCCGTTGGAGGTGTTTGCTTTATTTTAGAAGGTTCATCGTGATGGTGTTCAGTATTATTTAGTTTATCTTGTAACTTCTAAGTCCTCATTCTGGAGAGCAGATTAACATTCCTTAGCTGGAAAACCAAAGGTGTATGTAAAAACCCTCTTTTAATGGTAGGTTACACCTAGTTTTAGGCATTACAAAGAAAATGTTCTCCATAGAAATGGGTCCCTTTGGATTCATTCTATAAAAAGTTCTTTCTGGAGAACTCACATATTCATGTAGAAGTGGTAAAGTGAGGAGGTAGTCTTTTTGCTTTTTTGAAACAAAGATCATTGAGCTGATAATTCCTAAAGTTGCTGATATTCTCAGCGGCAGCTGTTTGCTGAGAAGGCCTCAGGCTGTCATACATTAGGTTCGTGTCCTTGAGTCCTGAGAGTTAGCTTTCTCACCTGTAAAATGATCGGATCTACTCTGGAGACATTATTATTTACAAGAATTCGAGTGACTTGTTTGGAAAGTTGACTGGCATTCCATGAGGCATGTAAGGGGGACTAGATTCAGTTTCTCTGGGGTGGGGAGTAGCTATGGTTTCTGAGCACTTACTATGTGTTATGCTGGGGAGTAGGCAAAGTTACAGATTATCGTTAGTTAATCCTCATAATCACTCTTTCAGGTGGAGATTATCCTTTAAAAGCTTTTTTCCAGATCACAATTATATTGATAATGACTGTAGTAGTTGAATTTATTGGGGGCTTCTTATGAGCTAAGGACTGTCCTAAATTCTTCACATAATGACATTTAAAAACATTACCGACAAGCCTCTGATTGTCCTCATTTTTGGAGAGAGATAAGGTAGCACTACACTGTCGTCAAGGCTGTGCCTGGTAAGCGGTGGAGCAGTTCCTGCCCCGACCCTTCACCAGTGTAGTCTGTGTGCATTCCCTGTGTCCCGACAGCTCTGTGTCACATCCCTGTGGAGTCTGGATCTCATCCATTCTCCATGGCAGCCCCAGCCCTGCGAAGCTGGTGTGTGAGACCAACCGTGCTGTTTAATTTGCTTCCATTAGCACATTGACATATGTTACCCAGAGCCTGGTGCCACCCGCCCTTCCGCCTGTACCCACATGCACAGTGGTGGAGCCATCTGCCCGGGAGCCAGGGGCAGAGAGACGGCCGGCCTTTCAGCCTCCCCTCCCTGGAGATCAGCCCACGGCCCTCCCTTCCCCTCGTGGTTAGAACTTCAATCCGAGGCCTCCTGTTAGGAGCCTGCGAGGCTTTTCTTTTTTGGCAGCAGGGCCCAGAGGCCTTTTCTGAGATGATGGCAGCCAGATAACTCAGGAGCCTCCCTTCAGGCCTCTTCATTGGCGGGCCGTATGACGAGAGGGGGCAGTGAAGAGAAGGGTGGCGAAGCAGGTATGTGGAAGGAACAGACAGAGCTGTAGAGGTTGCTGGGTCAGACACAGATGGACCAGGCCCCCTTGGTCTCCCTGCAGTGCAGAGTCTGCATTCTGAAAGGAGCATGGTCACACTTAACAAAGCGAGCTGGCCTCTCATGGCTAACAGAGTCCCTGGGGTTCAGCTGTCACCCGGCTTGCCTTGACATGTATGTCTCTTCTGCGTCAGAATTTATGCTTCCCTGTGTTAAATGCTTCTTCTGTGTTAGCGTTGTATCCTCTGTCTTCAGGTTTTCCTTTTTGGGGTTTTGTCCCCTAAAGACCCAGAAAGAGATAAGGAAGCTTTTCTCTAACAGAGCAGAGAGTACAAATTGTAGGCTTTGGGCTTTATTGCGACACTCACTCCAGCTGCTGGAGTGTGAACACAGCCATAGGTGATACATAAATGAATGACGTGGCTGTATCCCAATAAAATATTATTGACAAAAATAGGCTTTGGGCCAGATTTGGGCTGCCCAGATCTCTCCGGCCGTGGATGGTTGAGGATGTGGGTGAACCTGTGCAGACTGAACCCTCACTGTTCCCAAGTCATTTTAGGTCTTGTTGAACTTGACAGAGGGAATGTCAGGCAGATGCCAAGCGCAGCATTTGGGCGTTGTTATTGTGCTGTCTCCATTCTTGAGGGCTTCGCTGGTGATTTCAACTCAGCCTCTGTTGAAGGCCTCCAGTGCCCATTGAGGCTGTGGGTGGGAAGTGGGGGAGGCAGCAGCATTCGTATTATTTCCTTAAGGAGCATTATTGCTGGTCCCCTCTACATTGGAAATACCCTTCCCTTGGTGTACCAAAGTCTGTGTTTAGGGCCTGGGCCATGGCCAGCAGTGTTGACGTCACCTGGGAGCGTGTTAGAATGCAGATGATCAGGCCGTCCCCAGATCGAGTGAGTCAGAATCTGCCTTTAACAAGACCCCTAGTGGCGAGATATGTCCCCAGGAAAGGTTGAGAGGCATGGGTTTAGGGTGTTCCAAACTGGAGGACAGAAAGTATTTTTAAAAAATTCTGGAATCTTTAGCTTTTTTACATTAAAGGTATAATGTAACTTCAGAGCATGAAGGCAGTTTTATGTCTTTTTAGACATCTTACAAGAGTCATGATTCAACAGTATTTTCCTGATGGAAAGGGGATGCTGCTAGTCACTGGTTTGGAATAGTGTACAGAGCTGTGGACTGGTTAGAAGAGGCCAGGTGAAACAGGGTGGTTCCTGCCACTTGTGGCAGTGGGGCTGGGACAATCCCTTGATCTCTTTGTGTCTTCGTTTTCTCATGTGTAATATGAGATATCCTGAGAGATAAGAGTTAAAGTTCTTATGGTTGAAATGCTCCAGTTTATCTCTTTCAGGTCATGTGTTTTGATGTTCATCTGTCTTTTTACCTGTCTGCCCCCTGCCATTTCAATGAGGATATTTTCATCCTCCTTTTTCCTGTAGGATCCCCCATCCCGCTGCCCTCTACCACCATTTGACTCATGGGCTACAGTTTCATCCCAGCTGGCTGGGTCAGGGCACAGTCTCAAATGCATTCCGGAATGGTTTGGGTTGTTACCAATGATGGGGGTTTCGTGGGAAAGGCTGAGTCTTGGGAGTTCGAGTTCGCAGCACCCTTAAGGCTGCTGTCTCCACTCTGCCCACCAGATCTCGTGTTATAGTTCCGATGCCTTAATCAAGGTTGGCTTTTTGTTTAAATAAAATCATGGCTGAGAGATGCATATAGTCGAGTTGAAGTGTGAAAAGATGGAGGTGAATGTTGAATGTCTGTTCTCTCAGTTGCTGGACACGTGGCATCTCACAGCTGGCAGCATGCACATGGGATGATTCCCACCTCCCCTCTTCTCCGGCTGCCCCTCCCCCAGTGTCTCCTTGGGGAATGCAGAGGTCTGTGAACTGCCCTCTCAGTCTGGAACCTCCCACTGCTCCTCTGCAGAGCCTGCTGTCCCTGTGATCAGGAGCCCATCTGTCACTCTGGACATCTGCAGAGCCTTAGGTGTTCTGAGGGGCAGCTGGCGGCTGGCTGGGTCATCTTTCATTCCATGTGGAGAGGCCTGTGTAGTTCTTAAGTGATGCTTCTCCACTTAGAGATGGTGCCGGAGCCTCTTTTGTCCCCTGCATCTTAAATTTGCCCATCCCTGCAGTGATTTAGGAGAAATTTGCTTTTGACCTTCCTAGCCTGTGGGCCATTCACCTCTCTACATTTCATTTACTTCACCCATAAAGTGAGTGAAAAGTCTGTTTTTTTTTTTTTTTTTTTTTTTTTTGTTGTTTTTTTTTTCAATTTTATTGTATTTTGTTAAAAAAAAAACTGCCGCCAGGGTTAAAACAGTTATAATGCCACACCCACCCAAATAGCTGGGAATAAAGTTGCCTACCACAGT
>CAUYLG010029527.1:0-35132 GCA_963573385.1 Cacajao melanocephalus | reverse complement strand
GGCTTGTACCAACATCAAGCTCTTGGTTTTGATATTGTGCTATGATTGTATTGGAAGAGTTTGGGTGAATAGTGCATGGAACTTCGCTATACCTTTCTTTGCAGCTTCCTGTAGCCTGACCAACATGGAGAAACCCCGTCTATGAAAAAAAAAAAAAGAAACCAATAAAAATGTTTACCTATGAATGAGGATAGAGGGGCCTGGGGTGGAAGGAAGACTTCTTCATGAATATTTTTCTTTTGAATCATATAAATAGATTACCTATTCACACATTAAAATAACAATTTAAAAAATTTTTTAAAAGTTGGGTTCTCTTTAAAGTCTGAATTGTATGAATGGTCCCATTTTCTAGCTCAAATCCTTTTCTATTGGTTCAAAATCCTTTTGGATGACATATTGGACATGACTGCTAAAGTCTCTGGCTTTCTGGGTGACTTTGGGCTTCTCAATCTTCACAGCTCTGTCCAGAGCAGACCTGGAAGAATGCAGGTGCTTAGGTGAGAGGAACCCTTAGCTCCCCGGAGTTTTGTTGGGAGAAACTCTCAGAGGCCCTGCCAGCGTATGGCCTCCATCCCAGGGTGAGTGGTATTTCCTGGGCCAGGGGCTGCTAGGTAGGCCTGGGTGGTTCCAGGTTCAGGCCATATTGAACACATTCTGTACAGGGCCCTGGATGGGCCTTGTCGTTCCCCAGCTCTGTCTCTTCTGAAATCCCTTATGTCAGCTCACCTCTTTTGAAAGCCGTGTGAAGAGGTCCCCACCACGCAAGAAGTCCAGAATGAGATAGAGCTTGCCCTCAGTCTGGAAGGCTGGGGAGAGGGAAAAAGGCAATAGTAGAGTCAGTGGGGCCTTGTGACCTGTTCCTCCAGCCCCGGCTCCCTTGGCCTGCCAGGCAGGCGGTGGGACAGTGTACAGACCCACAGGCAAGGGTGAAGGATGAGTAGGGTGGGAGCTCAGGTAGGGCCTGCAGCTTTACCATAGTGCAGCTTCACCACAAATGGGTGGTTTACATCAGCCAGGATGTCTCTCTCCATCTTGGTCCGAACGCGGTCACGTACTGGACAGACAAGAAAGGAAGTCACCAGGAGTCTAGACACTCAACACAGCCACTCCCGAGCCCCTGCTAAGGGCTCTCTTTTCCACTTGTTCCTCCACATCTGAGTTCCTAAGGCCCCCTCACTCAGGGCTTTGGGGACACTCAATCCTCAGGTTTCTTCCTTCCTTCCCAGGAGCCAGGAAGGCTCCTTGCCCCCACCCCTCACAGCAGTGCCCACAGCTGGGGCCCTGGCGCCTGGCCCATTGCTCTGGTCCCTTCTCTGACCACTCCCCATCAAGCGCTGTTAATCAGCCAGTCTGAGCAACCTGCTCCCCGAGTGCCCTGTTTTTTCAGATCCTCAGACTTTGCCTCTGCACCTCATCCTGGCATGCCTTTACCAGCCCCGCTCTCCATCTGGCATAAAAATTCCCAAATTCCAGCATGGGGGCTGGTAAGAACAGCTACCTGGGGAGCTAGAGAGGCAGATTCCCTGGGCCTAAAATCCTGAACCATGCATGGGTCTGGATCTGGGTGGGCACCCTTCATATCCTTTTTGTTTGTTTTAAAGAATAAAAGTTATGTGGCCAGGCGAGGTGGCTCATGCCTGTAATCCGAACACTTTGGGAAGCTGAGGCGGGCGGATCACGTGAGGTCAGGAGTTCAAGACCAGCCTGGTCAACATGGTGAAACCACGTCTCTACTAAAAATAAAAAATTAGCCAGGTGTGGTGGTATGTGCCTGTAGTCCCAGGGGGAGGCTGAGGCAGGAGAATCGCTTGAAACCCGGGAGATGGAGGTTGCAGTGAGCTGAGGTTGTGCTACTGCACTCTAGCCTTGGTGACAGTGAGACTCCATCTCAAAAAAAAAGTTGTTGGGCAGTTCTGACTCTCAGCAGGTTCTTTGACTCAGATCAGGCCTCACCTCCTCCAGGAAGCATTCCTTATTTCCCAAGCTGAGTTAGGGTCTTCTGGTTTCTTACAGTGTTTATGCTTCTCCTTCGGAGCACTTTTCTCTTTTCAGGTTGCCTTCTAAATTAATTGAAGCCCACCAAGTATCATGTTTTACTGATTTCGCTAGTCTGATTAGAACAGGCTTTTGGGCTGGGCGCAGTGAATCATGCCTGTCCTTTGGGAGGCTGAGGCGGGTGGATCACTTGAGGTCAGGAGTTTGAGACCAGCCTGGCCAACACAGTGAAACCTTCTCTCTATTAAAAATACAAAAATTAGCCAGGCTTGGTGGCATGTGCCTTTAATCCCAGCTACTCAGGTGGCTGAGGCAGGAGAATCACTTGAACCCAGGGGACAGAGGTTGTGGTGAGCTGAGATCGCACCACTGCACTCCAGCCTGGGGCGGGGGGAACAGGCTTTTGGACTTGGTTGCCTAGGTTCATTTTGGGCACTGTGTTTCAACTAAGTTTACCACAATGATGATACGTTGATTATCCTTTGACTGAGACCGCTCATGTACCCTCTGACTTTTTTTTTTTTTTTTTTTGAAACAAGATCTCACTGTCACCCAGGCTGGAGTGCAACGGCACAATCTTGGCTCACTGCAACCTCTGCCTCCTGGGTTCAAGTGATTCTTGTGCCTCAGCCTCCCAAATATCTGGGACTACAAGCACAAACCACCACACTGGCTAATATTTGTATTTGTAGTAGAGACAGGGTTTCACCATGTTGTCCAGGCTGGTCTTGAACTCCTGACCTCAAATTATCTGCCCACCTTGGCCTCCCAAAGTGCTGGGATTACAGGTGTGAGCCACTGGGCCCAGCCTACCTTACATTTTCAAACCACCTCTACACTTTAGCTCAGGCAAAAGCTTCTCCTTCCCAGGCTCCCCTTCCTTGACCATTTTTGGTCTGGAGAAGTCTACTCATCCTTTGAGGCTTACTGCTCCTTAGGTGTCCGCTTGGCCTCTGGGCCTACCCTCTGCGAGGCTGCACCACCACTCCTAACTCCTCAGCCCATCGATATCCTTGCATACTAGTCACAGCACTGGCTGCACTGCACCGTCAGGGCTTAGCCTCTCCTGCCCAGCCTGTGAGCACTTCACAGCAGGGACCCAGGCTTTTCATCTTTCTCCTCCCTCTGAAGCTCCCGCCATACCTCCTGGGGGATGACTCCCACCCCCACCAGGCTGGCCTTAGGATACCAAAGCCAGCCATAACACCCTTAAAGCTGACACCTCCTACTGCCCCCACTACCTCCCCAGCTAGGACTTGGCTCTGACTGGAATTACAGGTGCACGCCACTATGCCCAGCTTTTTTTTTTTTTTTTTTTTTAAGACAGAGTCTCTGTCGCCAGGTTGGAGTGCAGTGGCGTAATCTCAGCTCACTGCAACCTCCACCTCCCAGGTTCAAGCGAGTCCCCAGCCTCAGCCTCCCAAGTAGCTGGGATTACAGGCATGTACCACCACGCCTGGCTAATTTTTTTGTATTTTAGTAGAGACGGGGTTTCACCATGCTGGCCAGGATGGTCTTGATCTCCTGACCTCATGATCTGCCCACCTCAGCTTCCCAAAGTGCTGGGATTACAGGTGTAAGCCACCACACCTGACCTTGACTCTTATTAAAAGGAGACTTGGCAGATGGTTGAGAAAGGGCAATTGGCTCTGACTCCACCGGGTCGTTGGTTACACTGGCTCCCAGGCCAGGTGGTCAGTGTCCAACCCAAAGCCCACTACCAACCATCCTCACACCCTTTGTGAGTCCCCAGAACTCTAACCTTGGCTCGGGCTCCCTTCTGAACCTCTCTGCTATCCAGCACTGTGGTCCTGCTTGGACTCACCCTCCCTTGCCTTGCCCAGCTGCCTCCCTGGGCTCCCTGCCTCTTTACTCACACCCTACTCTCAGGCCCATGAGTTAGAGGCCATAGAGGTCTCCCTTACACTTTTCTAGCATCGTGAAGCAACCCTGCCAACAGTCAGAACGCCTCTGCCTGACCAGCTTGATATTTGAGGGTCCATCCCCTGAAAAACACATTGCATTTACCGAATTTTTTTTTTTTCAGACAAAGTCTCACGGTCTGGAGGGAGACAGGTTGGAGGGCAGTGGTGCGATCTCAGCTCACTGCAATCTCCGCCTCCCAGATTCAAGCGATTCTCCTGCCTCAGCCTCCTGAGAAGCTGGGATTACAGGCACATGCCATCATGCCTGGCTAATTTTTGTATTTTTAGTAGAGATGGGGCTTCACTGTCTTGGCCAGGCTGGTCTCAAACTCCTGACCTTGTGATCCCCCTGCCTCAGCCTCCCAAAGTGCTGGGATTACAGGCGTGAGCCACCACACCCGGCAGTGCATTTACCCTATTACTACCTTCCAGACCTTCACAGCCACAGTCGTTGGCACTTGGCTTAGGGGAAGGGGATTGGGTGGGGAGGGATGGCTGAGACATAGGCCTGTTTCTCCAATTTTGAACTAGGTGCTCTGAAAACAGAGCTGTCTTCCTTGCCAGACCCCAAGGTCCCTGAAGTGTGGGCTGCCTCCCTCAGCCCAGTCTGGGTTCTGCACAGGGAGGTGTCCCTACTCACCTTTCAGTGTCGCCTTCTTCAGCACCTTCATGGCATACAGGTGCCCACTGTCAGGCCGGGTGACTTTCCGCACCAGGAAGACCTGAGAAGGCAGAGCAGGAAACGGGATGAGATGGGAGAGGGCTGAGCCCAGGCTGACCTCTATCTTTTTTTTTTTTTTTTTTTTTTTTGAGATGGAGTCTCGCTCTTGTTGCCCAGGCTGGAGTGCAATGGCGTGGTCTCAGCTCACCACAACCTCCACCTCCCAGGTTCAAGTGATTCTCCTGCCTCAGCCTCCTAAGTAGCTGGGATCACAGGCATGCGCCACCATGCCCAGCTAATTTTGCATTTTTAGTAGAGACGGGGCTTCTCCATGTTGGTCAGGCTGGTCTCGAACTCCTGACCTCAGTTGATCTGCCCGCCTCAGCCTCCCAAAGTGCTGCGATTACAGGCGTGAGCCACCACGTCTAGCCTTTTTTTCTTTACTTTTTTAAGACAGAATCTTGCTCTGTCACCAGGCTGGAGTGCGGTGGCGCAATCTCAGCTCACTGCAACCTCCACTTCCTGGGTTCAAGCGATTCTCCTGCCTTAGCCTCCCAAGTAGCTGGGACTACAGGTGCCCACCACCACACCCAGCTAATTTTTTTGTATTTTAGTAGAGACAGGGTTTCACCATGTTGGCCAGGATGGTCTTGATCTCCTGACCTCGTGATTCACCCACCTCAGCTTCCCAAAGTGCTGGGACTACAGGCATGAGCCACCGCGCCTGGCCAATGACCTGTATCTTCTCTGAGCCCCAAGCTGACCTTTTTGCTCTCCCTGGGTACCAAGGTGACCTCTGATCCTTTGGGCCCCTAGGTGACCCTTGACCCCACCTCCAACATGACCAATGTTGCCTTCACAGCCATAGGCTCATGACTCACTTTGCCAAAGGATCCCTGGCCCAGAACCTTGAGGAGCTCGAAATGGGATGGATCAGCCTTCTCAGAGCCAGCCTTGACGTGGTGCGTGATGGAGATCTCCTTGAGGACGCCCTCATCCTGATGGAGGGATAGAGCTGGTGGGCACAGTGGGCCCCATCTGGGCAGCAGGTGGCATATCCCCCCTGCCCAAGTCCCTTCCCACCAGACCACAGCAGATGGGACCTAAAGGCCCAACAGACGACTTCCCTGAAGGGCTAGCCTCTAGGGACATCAATTTCAAAAGGGCCTCAAAGGTTGGCGAGGTTAAACCAGAAGAGGGACCGCTCCTATTGCTCCCGATGCTCTGGCCTGGTTAGGCCCAAAGGGATGCCCAGGCATGGCCAGGCTCAGCCAACCCAACTCTGGCTGAGACCCAGAGGCCTGTCCCAGGTCCACCCGTGGGGCTTCCCTCCCCCTGCTGTTTTAGTTTTGCCACAATAGGAAGTAGGTTTGTTCTCATATGGGGAGGTAGAGCTGGGCCTTTGTTCCCGGTCAGGATGGAATGAGGGATCCCTCTGGTCAGTAGGACAGGGCTGAGGTGCACAAAGACCCAAGAATCACCCAAACCCCCCACATCGACTTGTTCAGTGCTGGCCTGGGGCAGGTCAGAGTTAAGGCCGGAGATTCCATGGCTCATCTTCCCAAACTTCCCTCCTATAAACCTACTAGAAGCGCCTTGCCAGAGCCTCGCTGTTCCAGGACTCTACCCTCCCTCCAATCTGCTGGTATTGCCTTGAAGCCCTCAAGTGCCTCCTCACCTCCCCAGGAAGCAAGTCTGGGCAGGGTCCAGTCACCCTGCAGGGCCAGGACAGACCAAAGACAGCTTGCACTAAGCTAGCTTTCCAGGCACCTGCTGCGAGGGACACAGCCAGGCCAGAACCAGACATCCGGGCACACTCACCAAGTCCTGCTGGGGACCAGAGCCAGGGCCAGGGACAGGCAGAGAGGTCTGGCTGATCCTGGGCCGGTGCTTCCTGGGCAGCCAGGGGAGCAGGGCCCAGAGCCGCAGACGGGGCGGCTTGGGATCCTGCTCCATCCGCCCAGCAGGGCCACGGCACCATGGCAGGAGCAGGCAGCGTCCGGGGCTGCCGCGGAGGTGGCCGGGACCAAGGCGGATGTGCAGGGTAAGGGCGGGGGCTGGGCCTGGCCCAGGGCAGCCAATCACTCAGGGTCTGTGGTTTCCCAGCTCCAGGCCTACACCCTTACCACGTTCCCTTCCTCTCTCTCCCCCCTCCCCAGTGCCTGAGGGCTGCCCTCTGGCCATTCCCCCAACCTCCCTTTGCAGGGGCCTGCAAAGGGAAAGCCCCCTGCCAATGCAGCTGCTGAGCAAACGGGTACCCAACAGCAGACAGGTACCCAACAGGCAAAGACAGGTGCCTGATACGTGGAGGCAGACGAAGAGAGACACCCAACAGGCAAAAGCAGGCTCCCAACAGGTGGAAACAGATAAGAATGGCATCTAATAGTCAGGGGCAGGAGAGAACACATACCCAACAGGCAGGGATGGATAAGGATACCTACCCAACAGGCAGAGGCAGGAGAAATTCATATCCAATAGAAAACAGATGGAGACATGTACCCAATAAAGAGAAGCAGGAAGGGACTCATATCTAACAGACAGAGGTGGACAGAAACTCATCCCCAATGTGTGTAGGCAGATAGGGACACAAACCCAACAGGCAGAGACAGAAAGGGACATGTACCCAATAGCCAGAGACAGATGGGGACATGTACCCAACAGGAAAAGACAGAAGGGGACATAAACTCAACAGGCAATGACAGAAGGGGACATGTATCCAACAGCACAGAGACAGATGGTGACATGAACCCAACAGGCAGAGACAGAAGGGGACACGAACCCAACAGGCAATGACAGAAGGGGACATAAACCCAACAGGCAGAGACAGAAGGGGACATAAACCCAACAGGCAGAGACAGAAGGGGACATGAACAACAGGCATCTAACATGACATGTGCCCAACAAGTGAAGGCAGGTACTTATCAAGTGGAGACAGAGATTGGAACCCAACAACAGACACGGGTAGGCAGCAAAGAGAAACAGCCGGAGTCAGTGAGCCCCAAGTAGACTGGCAGATACCTAGGGCAGATTGGTCTGACACCCGGCAGACACACAGGCAGGCAGCAGGGCAGGGATCCCCAGGAAGGGGTTAAGTGTGGAACTGTGGGTTCTTGCTGCTGTACTTGGGGTAGGGAAAGAGAGGAAGGGACACAGTCTGCAAACACAAGAGAGCAGTCTGATATTTCTTGGAGACCCACCTCTGAGGTCATCCGTTTCCCTAGGATTTTCCTCCTCTGCCAGGACCTGAGGGGGTCCAGATAGTGGCTGAGAGGACTATCTCCTGAGTGCAATCTGTTATCTTTAACTCTGATCATATCCTAAAAACTGTTATCCTCATTCCAGGAACAGGAAACTGAGGCCCAGAAGACAGTGACTCACCGAGGCTCAAAGCAAAGAGTGGTAAAGCCAGCTTGGACCCAAGCATCTCCCCTGCTTCTCCCTGGCATGGGGTCAGCAGGCGTCAAGTGCCAGGAAACGGTGGGCAGGTAAGTCACCCAGAGCCACATCCTGCCATCACATCTGCCCAAACTCCCTCCTCCTTCAGCACTAGGGTCCATCTGGGACCTCCCACTCTAGGTCTTGGCCCTCGGAAACACAATCTTATCTCAGGGGAAGATACCTAACCCTTTCAGATGGAGGAGTAGGTGGAACAACCCCACAAAAAAACCAGAAAGCTGCAGTCAAATCAGACCCCTGAGTGTAACCTCCTGGTGAGACAGGCAGAAAGCCTGGCTCAGAGAGGGACTGAGGGGGGCCAAGGCCACACAGCAATACCTGCACACCCCACCCTGAGATCTGAGCCCCGCCTCATCTGCCTGCCTCTGACTGAGAGCACTCCCTGGGGACAGAGGCAGGAAACCAACCACCCGGAAACCCCAGGGGACAGAGCCGCTCCCAAACCCATTCCTTGCCCAGAGTCACAGTGACAGACACTGCTGGAGACAGGCCACTCTTCTGCTCACCTTTCTGGGACAGGGAACCAAGTCTCTCTCAACCCTGGGGAAATCTGCCGGGGTCTGCATGGTGGGGCTCAAGCCAGTGGCCAGAGGGCCCCGTTACTCCTCTTACTTCTGCTTTTTTTTTAGCCTTCCTGGCCCAGAAGGCAGGGTCCCTGGCCCCCTCCTTCTCACTTCCCTCTGCAGAGAGGAGGGACAGAAGATGGGTCAGGCTCCTCTGCAGAGGAGAGGACACTGCAGACCCCAAGCCCATGAGCCCTGGGCAGGCCCAGGGGCATGCTCCTCCCTATGTCCTCTGACTCTAAGGAAGAGAGACAAGAGCAGAGACAGAAGTCACAAGGTGATAAGGCGGTGACACAGTGAGCATCTCAGCACCCGCAAACATCCACGTGGTTGGGGGGGCCTGAGAGAAAGTGGGGCAAAAGTCAACAAAGGCTACTGTCTGACTGTCCAGCCCAGAGCTTAGATACTACATCCCCCATAGCATCCTTCCCTGGCTAGACCCGCCCAGAATGGCAGCTGAGAAAGCAGGCACCAATGTACCCGGTCCTGCCCTGCTCAGCTGCCTTGAAGAAGGCTGCCAGTACCAAGCCCCAGGATGGGTGAGGTGGGCAGAAAATCCGACCAAGAACCTCTCAGAGGTCTGAGAGAAGCAGGAGGCAGCTATGGGGCAGGGGTTGACCAGGCCCAGCCGCTTTCCATGTGGCCTCACTTCATCACTCACACCAGTGCGGCACAGGAACTGACACGCACACAAACACACACTCAAGCTGATGATCGGAAACCCTGTCCACAGACAACCCTATGCAGAAATACATGCCCCCATGGACTTCCCCTTCCCTGTCCTTGCAGAGTCTCTGCGGGTGGATGCTGCTGGGAGATTGTGAAAGATGCCTCCCTCAGGCCAAGCCTCTCATTGCTCTCCAGCTTCCTCTGACGAGTTTGGAGGCTGGGGCAGCCCTCGGAGCCCTAAAGCTCACCCTCCCTACCAACCCCTGGTCCCTCAGATGCAGGTAGAGAGGGAGCTACTTTGTGGAAGGAGATTCTCCAGTCACAGGCGAAGACACACCAGGGGACCGGTGCACACTAGCCTCTGTGGCCAGCAGGGTACCAGAAGGGGCAACAGGAAGGAAACGGTCTCAGAACTGCCTTTGCTAAAGGCTATGTGGGCCATGAGGCCTCTGGTGGCGGGAGGGGGGAGGACAGCCACCAGCCCACATCCCTTGGTCCCTGCCCCATCCCCCCATAGGCACTTCCTCTTTATTTACTTCCTCCTACAGGGCAGCTGGAAGAGAAGCCCAGAGCCCCCCAGCCTGATCCCTGGTCTACAGGGTCCCCACCCTGCCAGCTGTAGCTAAGCCCACCTGTTAACCCTGGCCCTAACGGACACCAACAGCTCCTTCCCCAGCTGGCTGCATTCGCAGGGCCCTCCCTCAGGTGGGACAGATGTCCTGAATGCATCTCCCAGCATGCCTCCAGGCAGATGAGGAGGGGGAGCTGGCCTCCCACGCTAGGTCAGGACTGACATGGAGAGATGCTAGCAAGCGTGCCTCCTACTGATCCAGCAGTTACTGCACACAGCCTTTGTTTTTTTTTTTTTTTTTTTTTGAGAGGAGTTTCACTCTTGTCACCCAGGCTGGAGTACAGTGGCACAATCTCAGCTTACTGTAACCTCTACATCCCAGGCTCAAGTGATTCTTGTGCCTCAGCCTCCAGAGTAGCTGAGACTACAGGTGCACTCCATAATACCTGGCTAATTTTTTTGTATTTTAGCAGAGACAAGGTTTCACCATGTTGCCCAGGGTGGTCTTGAACTCCTGAGCTCAGGTGGTCCGCCCACCTTGCCTCCCAAAGTGCTGGGATTATAGGCGTGAGCCACTTTGCCTGGCTTTTTTTTTTTTTTTTTTTTTTTTTAATACAGCCTCACTCTGTTGCCCAGGCTGAAGTGCAGTGGTACAATCCTGGTTCTCTGCAGACTCTTGGGCTCAAGCGATCCTCCCACCTCAGCCTCTGGAGTAAGCTGGGAGGACAAGTGTGTACCACCACACCTAGCTAATTTTTTAAAAACATTTTTGTAGAGGCTGGGTCTCCCTGTGTTGCCCAGGCTGGTGCTGAACTCCTCAGCATGGTGGCGTGCGCTTGTAGTCCCAGCTACTCTGGTAGCTAAGGTAGGAGGATCACTTGAGGAAGTCAAGGCTACAGTGAGCTGTGGTTGCGCTACTGCAGTCCAGCCTGGGCAACAGCGGGAGGCCCTGTCTCAAAACAAAACTAATCCAAAAAACTGCAACGATCCTGAGACATCCATACTCAAGGTGTTGCAGGAGCTCAGAGGTGGTGACTATCTGCCAATGGGTGAGGTCAGGAAAGACCTTCCAGAGAGGGGCAGCCCACCTGGGTCCTGAGGATGAACAGGTGTTGGCCAGGCAGAAAGGACGAAAAAAGACACTCCATGTAGAGAAAGACCTGTGTGAGCAAGGGGCTTAAGGCCAGGAGGGTAGGGTGGGAAGTCAGAAGAACTGGCCACTCACTAGCTGAGTGCTCAGGGCGAATCTCTTTCCCTGTCTGAACCTCAGTTTCCTCTGTAAAATGAACGTTAGAACAATATGCTCCTATCTCAGATTGTTTCTAGAAGCAAAATGGCCACAGAGACAAGGGGATGTTGGAAACAGAACGTCTCCCGGGTTTACTTACATAGTCTTACTGCTGTGGGGTCTCCCCTGGACAGGCTGAAGGGACAGAGCCCAGCCACAGGGCCCCAGGTACTAGGAGAGTGGCTTGCCTTCTCTGGCCAGGCCAAGGGAAGTTCCTCCCAACACCTGAGGCTGCCCGAGGCTCCCTAAAGTCCATAGTCACATCCTGCCTAAGCTCTGGCCAGGGGAGCATGAGGGATCCGGGAGGGATCAGGGTTTCATAAACAGGAAGAGAGGAGGGGAGGGGAGATGCTCAGCTCTCAAAATAGACCTGCAGGCGTTGCAAAGGGGTCCAGCTCCGGAGATAGCTGGGGGAGGGGGCCTGGGATGCCCAGTCCACCCCCGGGAAGGGAGGAAGGGCAAATGGAACTCTGGTGTGCCTGAGGGTACCAGATGCACCTAGGTGCTGAGAGGATCCAGAGATTTCTCACCCTGGATGGCTGTCCACACTATTGCTCCTAAAACCCAAATCCCAAATCCCAAATCCTATTTCTGTCTGAAATGAATAAAATAAGCAAGCATTAAACAGCAATATTGTGCCACAAGCCCTGTTAGACACTTTAATTTATGTACACCACATTCTCTTTTCCAGGTGGCCCTGAGAAGTCGGTGTTATTCTCCTTTAATTTTTCAGGAAAGAACCCGAGTCTCAGCAGGGCAAGTGACTTACCCAAGGTTACAAAGCAAACAAAAAACACGTGCAGGATTCTGAACTCAGAATCCCTGACCCCCTTCCCTGCCCCTTTTCCACCTGGAAGGCCCAATTCTTTCTCCAGCTGCCCAAATCCTGCCTTTCAAGGCCCAGCCAAATGCCAGCTCTGCAGGGAATGTGGCCTGTGCCCTAGAGCCTACCCCAACTCTTCTTCCTCTGCCATGCACAGCAATGACCATGTCTCTGGTCCACACTCAGCCCTGAACTCAGATGCCATATGCTGAGTTTCCCGGGGACGTGTTCATCTCGTCATGCTAGAGAGAAATATGGGCACTTGGAAGGTGGTGGTATATGTCTCTGCCCAACACGGGGCATGGCACAGAGAAGTTTCTGTGTACCCACAGCTGTGCTCTTGCCCCATCATAGCACCTACCACATGGCTTTCCTGTCTCCACCCTCTGCCCAAAGATTGGGAGTTCCTGGAGAGTGGGGGATGTTGACTTCGTTTTAGGCCCTCCCGTGTACAACAGGGTGCACCGAATGTCTGATTAAGGATAAAGTGGCCCATTGTCAGCTCATTCCACTGTACAAAGTGATGAGGTCCAGACCACACATTGAGCGCCCCCTGGTGTATTAAGCCCAGAAGTGGGCATTAAGGACACTGGCAGCTGGGGCGACAGACGGATGAGCAGGTGCCCAGGACTGGTATCCCTTGGGATCACAGAAAGCCAGTGTTCCTCCTCTTCAGCACTCAGGATTCTCTGGACTAAGAAATGACCCTGAAGCCAAACAAGACTTGACTTTATTGCCCACCAGCTATGTGATGTCCAACCTCAACTTTCTCATCTGTAGAATGGGAATAGTAACAATCTACGTCTGAGGATGTAGTGACAACTAAATGGAAAGCCCCTGGTATGACGCCAGGCATAGGTTAAGTTCTTTCTCTTCCTTAAGTGGCATTCGAGATTCCCTGTCCCATCCATCTCCAGCCCTGTCTCCCTTCTCACCCCAGGATCTTCTGCTCTAGAGCAAGAGTCATAGGCTTGGAAGCAAAAGGTCACCTGCCTGGGAAACTCCTGCCATTTCCCAATCAGCCCCTCTAGTTCTTGAGGTGAGAAGCTGTACTCAGCACAGGTCCCTAAATGCTGATGTTCCTCTGCAACCCCCAGAACCTCAGCCCCGAGATCTAAACACCCTGTTTCTTCACTTGGAACCTACAGCTTCTTCATTTTGTTACTAGGCAACAAGAGGTAACTACTTTGTGGGAGGAGATTCTCCAGACACGGGCTGAGATAAACCAAGGGACCTAGTCTGCACTATTTACTGGCCTCTGCTGGTCCAAGGTTGCCACAGTAACCCACAGAGAAGTGGGTGGGAGCCTACTTCTCTCACTTGCCCTACGCTACCCAGCTCAGTCACCTCATCTTAGGAAGCTGAGCCAAGGTAAACATCAGGACTAATCCTGAATCCATTCCAAAGGTCAATCTTATGGCAGGTCTGGTGCTAAAGCCAACCCAGGCCTGGAAGGTAGAGCCGCTGGCAGAGAGCTGAGCTGAGCAATACTCAGCATTCATGGTGCTGGTACCGAAGCTGCCGTGTGCCAGGCAGTTACTACTTCATCATCCTTCATATTGCTCCTGTGAGACAGGCACTATTTCCCCAGCTTACAGCTCAGGAAACTGAGACTTAGAAGAGAGAAGAGCTTCTGGTTAAATGGTGGGAATGGAGCCAGGACTGGAACCCAGATTTGCTCTAACACCAAAGTCCATGCTCTGTCCCTGCCTCAGCAGCTTCCAAAGCCTCTCCACTGTCAGCATCTCCTGTGACCCCACAGCCACTCTGTGAAGGGGATGTGGTCTTTTCCAATATGGAGATGAGAAAGCCAAGGCCCAGAGGATACAAGGAACCTCCCCAAGGTCACACTGCTGTCACCTAGTCCCTGGTGCTTTTGGCAGCACACAAAGCCAGGAACAGGGGCTAAGCGGCTGCAGGAAGGGGCCCAGGGGAAGCAGAGATAGCAGGAGTGAGAGAATGAGCCTCAGACTGGGAAGTGGAAGCTCGAAGAAATGGCATGAGTGCCACATGCCAGACAATGGGCATGGTGAGTCTTGAGAGCCCACCAGCATCCCCTTTCCAGCTCACATGCCCAGATGCTCACTTCCAGGCACCTGGCAAGCACAGCTCTACCAAAAGGAGCAGCACAGCTGGCCTGAGCCCCTCCCATTGCTCCTTAGAGCCAGCCCAAACTCTATGAGTAAATAAACCACAGGGGCGTCCTGGCCTGGGTGATAGGGAACCAGAGCCCTGGTCTGGATTCTGCTCCCGACCCTTTCTGGGCCACAGTCATCTCACCTATAAAATAGGAAGGTTGATCTGTCAATGGGCAAGGCTAAAGACAAAAAAAGAAAAAAATAGAGAAGAAAAAAAATAAATAAATAAAAAGTAAAATAGGAAGGTTGAAACAAGTGATTTCTTTCTTTCTTTTTTTTGTTCTGTCACCCAGGCTGGAGGGCAGTGGTACAATCTCCGTTCACTGAAACCTCCACCTTCTGGGTTCAAGCGATTCTCCTGTTTCAGCCTCCCAAGTAGCTGGGACTACAGGTGCCCGTCACCACGCCTGGCTAATTTTTTTTTTGTATTTTTAGTAGAGACTAGAGACAGGGTTTCACTATATTGGCCAGGTTGTTCTCAAACTCCTGACCTCGTGATCCGCCTGCCTCAGCCTCCCAAAGTGCAGAGATTACAGGCATGAGCCACCACGCCCAGCCGGAACAAGTGATTTCTATGCCCAGGGTTACCACAAGGATTTGGTGGGCCCTGAGAAGGACGGCTGAGCTGGGCAAAGGGGCTAGAGGCTGGGGCCCTCAACCTCCTCCAAGGCCATGCAAACAGGACCCTCCACAGCCCCTCGCCAGGGTACTGGCCCTGGTCCTCACCTTGGACAGCTGAAGTCCAGCTTCTTCCCCTGAAGTCTGTCCATTCTGGAAAAGAGAAAGGAGATTGTGGGAACACCGTCAGAACTCAACACGCTTGGGAGAAAGATAGACTCTGCAGGGTACCCCCACACTTAGTTGCTGCCAGTAGCCGTGGAGGCCATGGCTGAGGGGCAGCAGTCCTGGGTGGGTCCCCTCCACCTCCACTTTCACAGTGACGGCGTAGGGACCAAGTATTCTGGCAATGGCCCCTCCTGACTCAGGCAGAACATTCTCAGGGGTCAACATTCTGTCCCTCATGCTGTCTGCCTGGCAAACACTTTGTCTTTGAAGACTTAGTTCAAATGTCACCTCCTCCCAGGGAGAAGGGAATGGTCGTATGTGGCTTCCAGCTTTGCCAGATACAAACCTTGTGCAAACTAGTCAACTGTGAGAGGACTCAGTTTCCTCATCTGTAACATAGGGATAGTTACACTGACTTCCCAGAGTGGCTGCAAGGGTAAAAAGAGGAAAAACTGTGAGAGGACTCAGTTTCCCCATCTGTAACATGGGGGTAGTTACACTGACTTCCCAGAGTTGCTGCAAGGGTAGAAAGAGACAGAGTCTAGGAAGTGTGTAGCCCAGAGATGGTGGCTACCCTTGTCTTGCCCTACTCTGGGCCCCCTTCCCTAACCTGGACAGGCAGAATGACTGCTGCCTCCACTACTTCAGCTTTCATTGTACCACTTGTCACACTGCAGGGACTATTTATGCACAGGCCTGCCCTTCCTAATAAACGGGGAGTCGCAGGAGGGCAGAGATGAGGGCTTGGTGCTAACAGCTGCTCTCTTCCGAGTCTTTGCCACATGGCAGGCAGTGGGCTCAGTGCCTCGCACCTGTGGCACCATTTAATCCTCACGACAGCCCTGGGAAGTAGGCCCTAACCCCATATGGCAAAGGAGGAAACTGAGGCTCTGAGGGGATCCCCACTCACCAGTTGTGTGACGATGCCTATGGTCACACAGCTGGTGAGTAGGGATTTGAAATCTGATCCCAAATCCAGAGGTGCTCAAAAAATGTCAGCTGGAAAACAGCCCAGAGCCCTACTCTGGGCAGTCTCACCTTTTCCAGCTCCCAGACTTCACTCTCAGGTGGTTATTAAATACCCTGGGGTGTATCAAACCCAGCCCCTCTGTTTCTTGTGTGATGTGAGGTGAGTCACCTACCCTATCTGGGCATTTGGAAGCTGAAAGAAATCGCCCCACCCCTCCTGAAACAGGGAGAGTGTGGTGAGGCCGACAGGAGGTTCCCAACAGCTAGGGAGGCCCACTCTAGATCAGGTCTGGACTTTGGAGCCAGGAGCTGGGTCCATGGGGCAGCTGCAGCCCTGCTTGGCAGCAGCAGGCACAGCTGTGCTCTACCCATTACATAATCTCCCTGCCCCTGGAGCAGCTAGCTCCCCATTGCCACTCCCAGGACATCCTGCCCCGAGCCCCTTTAATGCCCCTAATCTGTCTACAGGGGGGCCAAATGTTCTACAGGCTCCTCCATACACACATCCATATGCACACTGTCATCTCTCAGCAGCCTCGGGAGAAGCGATGGGTTGGTCAGGGCCCAGGAGCTGGGCTGGGGTAGGGATGCTTTTACAGACTGAGCTCCACTTCACCTAGACTCTTGACATAATTCCTGCAGGTGATCATAACAGCCGACCCACCAGCTCCCTGCCCCTCAGCCTTCCCCACTCCAAACCCTCATCATTCCTAAAATCAAGTGCAACTGCTGCACTCAACTCAGTCAACATTTGCTGAGACTCTTCTATATACCAGGCCCCAAGCCCTTCCATGGCCCCATTGCCTGTAGAATAAAGTCCTAGCTCCTTAGCATAAAATTCAAGGTCATCATCTTCAACTGCTCAGCACAATAACTAGCAATGTAGGTTTTGCAACCTGATCTTGTGGGTTCAAATTCTGGCTTCTACCACCTGCATGATCCCTAGAAGATTAGTTCATTTCTTGGGGCTTCAGTTTCCTCATCTGTGAAATGAGGATCAAAGTAACGTACCTCATTGGTGGTTGCAAGAAGCAAATGAAATAATGCCTATAAATATATACACTTGGCATGTAACTGGCCTAAAAACAATAGCCATTCTTATAATCGGGCCCTATTTTTGAGCTAAACTGAACAACCAGAGACCCTGAGAACAGTCTATTTCATATCCCCAGCATTTGTATGGGGGCTCCCTCTACCAAGAAAGGCTTTCCTGACTTGTCACTTTGGCAAAGTCCTGGTCTTTTATCAGGACTGAATTCAAATGTCACCCCTGTCCACAGAGCCTCATGTTCCTTCCTCCCTCCTCTCTACCCCCATGGCACCAAGCACACTGCAGGTTAACTCGGGAAGGAGCCATGGTTTGTCCATCATCAACTCCTTGGCACCCAGCCAGATTCCGGCATGTGGTTTACCCAGCAAAAGTTCAACCCAGCAAACAGAGCAAGGAGGCCGCAGCAGGTTCTATGACTCCTATTTTTCAGATGAGGCTCAGAGAGTTAAGGGACTCACCCGAGGTCCCTCAGTAGGCAGGTGGCAGACATGTGACCATAATCCAAAGTCACATGGCTGCAAGCCTACTGAGGGAGGGGAGAAGGGGTTGGTGTACCTAGAGGTGTGGGTTTCTTAAGCAGTGACCTGGATGATTTAGGGGACCCCTCGGGCAGTCTGGCTGCCTCCATTCCCTGAATCTCTGGCTTGGGTATCATCTTTATGGAACTCCATACCTGTAAGAGCAGAGAAACAGGCAGCCCTGGAGAACAGACTGGTAGGGGGTAGGAGGGTTCCTGCTCAGAGCCTGGGTCCTGGGTCATCTGCCCCTCTGGCCTGACTGCTGCATAGAATGGTGGAAAGAACACAGCTGTGCAGCCAGAAAGATACAGTCACTAATCCTAGCTCTGCCAGCCACTTATTCTGCCCTTGGGTCTGTCATATCACTTTTTATTTTTATTTATTTATTTTTTGAGACAGAGTTTCAATCTTTTACCCAGGCTGGAGTGAAGTGGTGCCATCTAGTATCACTGCAACCTCCACCCCCCTTCCCCTACCCCCCAGCCCTGGGTTCAAGCAATTCTCCTGCCTTGGCCTCCCAAGTAGCTGGGATTATAGGCGTGTACCACCACGCCTGGCTAATTTTGTATTTTTAGTAGAGACGGGGTTTCACCATATTGGCCCAGGTGGTCTCAAACTCCTGACCTCAGGTGATCCACCCTCCTCAGCCCCACAAAGTGCTAGGATTACAGGCATGAGCCACCGTACCTGGCCTCATATCACTTTTTAAAGTCTCAGTTTCGGCCAGGCATGGTGGCTCACACCTGTAATCCCAGCATTTTGGGAGGCCGAGGCAGGTGAATCATGAGGTCAAGAGATTGAGACCATCCTGGCCAACATGGTGAAACCCCGTCTCTACTAAAAATACAAAAATTAGCTGGGCATGGTGGCATGCACCTGTAGTCCCAGTTACTCAGGAGCCTGAGGCAGTAGAATCACTTGAACCCAGGAGATGGAGGTTGCAGTGAGCCAAGATCACGCCACTGTACTCCAGCCTGGTGACAGTGAGACTCTGTCTCAAAAAAATAAATAAATAAAGTCTCATTTCCTCATCTGTATCACGAGGGCAGGTGTGTCTTGCTGACATCTGCACCTTGTTGTTTGAAATAGTACTTACCACATAGGTGCTAAATAAATGACTGAATGGGGACAATGATGCTGACCTTGCAGAGTACTGAATGAAGGACCTTGTCTTAGGAGTCCTTTGGCCATCTTAGAGGATAGAAACCCACTCTTCTCCCTTTTCCTCAGAGAGCACTGCTCATGAGGACAGATGCTCAGGGCCATAGACCACTGCCCCCACTTCCTAGATGTCAGAAATGGGTTCCAACCAGCATCCTTCCTTCCCACCCAAGCAGCTCTGTCTTGAAAAGAGGGGCCCAGGGCAGCATCTGGAGAAGCTGGGCAGCAGATGGAGAAGGACAGCACGTGCCCCACAGGCAGGAAGCAGCCCCAGGAGCTGGGTTCTGAGCCCAGCATTGGCAGCTCTGCTCACTGCTGGAGGCTGGGGGCCAGGTGCCAGGGCCAGCTGGCACTGCCAGCCCTCGGCAAAGACTGGACAAGGGCCCTGCAGGATAAGACGAGTCTGCCAACATCCGGAGCCTCTCTTGGAGCACCTTCCACCTGGGCTTGCGTGGCTCCAATCCTTCCCCGTCTCTGAGCCTCTCTCTCACTTGGTGGAAGACAGAGATCTTGGTTCTAATCCTGGCTCTGACATTAACACATATGCTTGAGTTCAGTTGTCCCATCTGAAAACCAGGGTAATAATCCCTACCTTGAGAAGCTGTTGTGAGAATTAAAGTGAGGCGACATTCGTGAAGCAGAATGGATAGCACAGAGTAAAGCTCTGTATGTGGCAAAACCGGGTCTGGGGACAAGGCCACTGCCTTCAACAGGGCCAAGGAAGGCCCAGGCAGAATCCTCACCCACACTTCCCATAGATTACTCCACCAGGGCTGCACCCAGGCCAGACCCTGCCTCCCAGCAGCTCATTTTCAGCAGCATGATGGGAGGGCAGGGCAGTCCAGATGCTAGGTCTCTGCGAAAAGCCCCCCACCAGCCCCTCACCTGCCTCCTTCCTGGCTAGGAGCTGCCAGCAGCAGTGGTGCCTATACATGCAGGTCAGGCAGCTGTATCGCTTACATGTCACCTGGGCTAAGAACAGCGAGGCCCTGTTCTCCAGTGAGAACAGCCCAACCTACACTGTGGCTGCCCTGTGGCTCCTGTTACCCAAACAATCACACCCAGTTACCTGGCACCTCCAGGATTGGGGGAGAGGGGACCAGACCACAGTACCCAGCACTCTGCACCCTGTCAGGTCCAGGAAGTGGAGGCTAGAACCTAGCACTTGCCACTGGAGAAGCAGAGGCCCAGACAGGCTAAGGACTGACTGAGGATCACGCAGCATTCCTGGGGCAAAGCTCCTGAGGAAATCGTGTCCCCCTGCCCCACCAATCCCAGGAAGTCTGCTGGTCTTCGCCTCTCCCAGAGCTCAGGTGTTACAGAACTCAAAACTGAGATGAGTTTCCCAGTTAAACCTGGCCCCCTGGTGAAGCTGGCCCCTGCCTCAGGATTCCCTAAGGAGAAGCAGGAAGTGGTGTCCTGGACCAAGGATTGAGCTTCTGGGTGTCCACCCTCCCTATCAGCATAAAGTCTCTCCCCAGCCTCTCCCAGCCCTACCTTCCCCTTTGGAGGCCTGGTCCCAGGGGCTTGCCTGGGCAAAGGAATCCACCTCTAAGCACCACCCCCAGGCCCTGGTGCCCCAGTCCTAGTAGGGGGGTGGCAGTACAGGGGCTGCAGAGGGCAGTGTTCCTCACCTCAGAGGGTGAGTCAGCGAGAGAACCTCTGAGCAGCCTAGCAGTGCCTGTAAAATCCCCATGGCAGGAATCCCAGAGCAATTTACTCCAAATTGCGCCTTCAGGTTGGTTACCTAATCCTGCCGCGCCCACCCTCTGATAGCCAGTGTCGGCCATCCCTTTAAAGGGGCAGCACACCCTGGGGGTGGGGACCCTGGGTGCTCACTCTGATCTTAGCCTGTGGTCCTGAGAGGCAGGACATGTGGTGGCTGCCCTAGGTAAGAGAAGGCAGAGGAGGGGACTGAGGCAGGAGCTCCAGGCCCAAGCTGGGAGAAAGTCATCTCAGCTCCTGGGCTCAAATGAGGTCTCCATTCCCTCCCTGCATACCCCCAACAGCCACCTGGGAAGGGGAATATCACCTGCTGCCTTCCCAGCAAGAGGTTAAGGAGGAAGTTTTCCAGGAGCTAGTTCAGGGCTTGACCTTGACTGTGGGGTCAAAAGGCACAGGAAGAGCTGGCTTTCTGCACACTTAGCGACTGGAGCCACAGAGCCCTCAAGGGAGGACAGGAGCTGCTTCTGGGAGAGAAGGAACTGGGTTGTCTGGGGAGTCTGGGCTGGCAGAAGCCAAACTCCCCAAAGGCCCAGCCCTTCCTACCGGAAGGGGCATAAGAAGGGAGGCAGGCACCAAGGTCCCCCCACGCCCTGCCAGAAATCATCTTCACAAGGTCTAAGGGCTCTTTCCCACTCTCTTCTCCACAGCCCGGGGTAGGGGACACAGGTGTCCTCTGGCCCTAGCCTCAGGGCAAAGAAAACCACGAGTTCCAGTCCCAGAAGGGTGGTGCCATCCCACATTCCACAACCGCCAGGTGTCAAGAGGGGCAATCCTTCTAGGCTCAGCAGCGGTGAAGCGAGAAGCAGGGATCTCTTGAGGGAGGTCCCCGGGAGAAGTGGGGGGGTCCCATGACCCCTGTCTATGGTAGAATCCCAGACATCTGGCACTGAAGATTTCCAGGTCTGCACTAATGGAGGAAGCTCCGACAGCTCCGGACAGATGCCGGGACGGGTCCATGGTATGGGGTGAAGTAAGCCAGATCTCAGCGCCCCATAGGATCCCCTCTCCTGGCTATGGCGGGGAGGTACTCGGCGCTTGGCGGAATTGTCCCTCGCACACGCACACCCAGGGCATAAGGGGGTGGAGCCGGACAGTAGGCAAGAGATCGGAGGGCACTCGCGCCCTCGCGGACGCCCGCCAGGCTGCAGCCGAGATTCGGGCCGCCCCGCCCCTGTGAGGATCCGGGCTAGCCGGCCGCGGGCGCCCGTCCCCCGCCCCGCTCACTCACCTCCGGGTCCAGCGGCACCAGCTCCATGAGCGGCCAGGGTTCCTTGAGCTGCGCGAGCGGCATCGCGCCGCCGCTGGGCCGCCCGCGCTCCTCCGGCGGCCCCGGCTGCGCCGCCTCCCGGGTGCTGGGGTCCCTGGCTCTGCAACCCGAACCGCCGCGCCCCCCGAGACCCTCGCGCTCCGGCTGGGCCGTTCGCCGCCGCTGCCGCCGCCGCCGCCGCCGCCGCCGCGGCACTAGCACTTCGGCTCCCTCCGTCACCAGGCGCCGCCGCGCCCATTGGCTACCTGCGCGAGGGCGGAGCCGGAGAAGTCCCGCCCCAGCCCCCGCGGCGCGGCATTCCCAGCGCGGACCCCCGCCCCTAGCGCCGGCCCCGCCCCCGCTGCGAGCCCCCGGCCCGCGCTCGGCTCCCCCCGAGAGGCCCTGCTGGCTCCTCCCTCCCAGCGGTGTCCCCCTGCGCACACCACGCCGGGGCCATCGTTTTGCCCCGCTCAGCCCATTTGGAATCCCAGCCCAGATGTTCCTTCTCTTTCCAATGGGAGGAAAGCCCCCTATCCCCGCCCCCAGCACACACACTCTCACTGGGTTCCTGGGCCCGATCTAGGCTGAGGCTTGGAAGGAGCCTGGGACCCGCTCCTCTCAGGCCGTCACCTCACCAAGCCCTGGAAATCCCCTGTCCTCCACTAATTTCTACCCTACAACGAAGCTAACACTGTGCCCCAGGCCCAGACAGGCTCCAGCAGTTCTGTTACCACCATCAGGACCTACAGTGCCACCACAGAGTGATTGACTGTTTGATCGATTGATTATATATATATGTAATATATGTACATATATAAATATTATATATCCATATATAATCATATATAAATATTATATATACATATGTAAATATTACATATATGTGTATGTATGTATACAGTGAGAGAGAGAGAGACACGAAGTTTCGCTGTATTCCCTAGGTCGGTCTTAAACTGCTGGGCTCAAGCAATCCTCCTGCCTCGGCCTCCCAAAGTGCTGTGATTACAGGCGTAAGCCACCGCGCCCGGCCAAGAGTGATTTCTTAATATGCATTTTTGCAATCTGTGCTCTGCCCTATCACTTGATGGGGGTCCTTTCAGGCCAGGTCTCCCTGGAGTCACCTGCAGCCCCAGCTCCGGACTGGTTTGGGTTTGCAACTCTCTGAGGAGGGATCAGGCTCCCAGGATAAACCAAGGCTTGGTGGGACTTGGAGTGAAAGTCCAGGGAGACTGGTTCCCAGGGAGAGATTTAGCCTCCACCTAAAGAGCCTTAGGGGTCCAGGTGTGGTGAGATGTAGTCAAGTGTGAGGTGCGAGCTTGCTGGAGGGACAAGCTTGCTGGTTTCACAGGCAGGAACACTGGTCAGTTATTTGCAGAGCTGTTCTAAGGCAGGGGGATGGGAAGGAATGTTTATCAAAAGCTTCCTGTGAGCCATGTGATTTCCTTGAGTGATTATCACCACCTAGTTTACAAATCATGAAACAGGCTCAGAAAGGTGAAGTGACTTACCCAAGGTCATGTAAGAGGTTGAGAACAGACTAGGGCTTAAAAAATCCAAGTTAAGGATAAGAATTTCTCCTGATCCACATGCTCCCCCTTTTCCATGTCTTTCCCAAAGTCCTTTCCATTCGAAATTCAGTTCAACCTCAGCCATTGAACTGAATTTCCAGTGGAAAGGACTTTGGAACCCAAGAAATCTGGGTTTGAATTCCAGCTCTGCTACCTCCTTAACATTGGGAAACTCACTTTATGGCTCTAAACCTCAATTTATCCATCTGTAAAATGGGAATTATAATCTCAATCTTTCAGGTATATAGTGAGGAGAAGATTCATTTTAATTCAATAAATTATTTATGGATATATATATATATATATATATATTTTCTTTTTAGGTCTCACTCTGTTGCCCAGGCTACAGTGAGATCATAGCTCACTGCAGCCTTGAACTCTTGGGCTCAAGCGATCCTCCCACCTTCTACAAGTAGCTAGCACTTCAGGTGTGTGCCACCATGCCCAGCTAATCTTTTATATGTTTTGTTTTTGTAGAGATGCGTTCTCCCTATCTTGCCCAGGCTGATCTTAAACTCCTGGCCTCAAGTGATCCACCTGCCTCCCAAAATGCTGAAATTACAGGTGTGAGCCACCACACCTGGCTTATTTATGACTATGTATTACACACCAGACCCTTTTCCTGAGCATGTATTGTAAGCCAACACTTCTTTTTATTATTATTATTGAGATGGAGGAGTCTCACTCTGTCACCAGACCAGAGTACAGTGGTGTGATCTTGGCTCACTGCAACCTCTGCCTTCTAGGTTCAAGTGATTCTCCTGCCTCAGTCTCCTGAGTAGCTGGGATTACAGGCACGTGCCACCATGCCCAGCTAATTTTTGTATTTTTAGTAGAGACAGGGTTTCACCATGTTGGCCAGGATGGTGTCAATCTCTTGACCTCATGATCCACCCACCTCAGCCTCCCAAAGTGCTGGGACTACAGGCATGAGCCACCATGCCCGGCCTTCTCTTTTCTTATCTAAAATAGCTCCACTTGGCCAGGCATGGGGGCTCACGCCTGTAATCCCAGCACTTTGGGAGGCTAAGGCAGGTGGATGGATCACTTGAGCCCAGGAGTTTGAGACCAGCCTGGCTAATATGGTGAAATCCATCTCTACTAAAAACACAAAAATCAGCCAGGCGTGGTGGCGCGTGTGCCTGTAATCCCAGCTTCTTGGGAGGCTGAAGCAGGAGAATCACTTGAACTGAAGAGGCGGAGGTTGCAGTGAGCTAAGATCGTGCCACTGCACTCCAGCCAGGGTGACAGAGCGAGACTGTCTCAAAACAAAAACTGCTCCCCATCAGTGCTATAACCTGTGTTATCTTTTTTATTTTTCATGGCATGCCTCTCTACTAACAATCCTGTTGTATGTTTGACCCCATCTTTACAAAAAATTAAAAAATAGCTGGTCATGGTGGCATGACCCTGTAGTCCCAGCTACTCAGGTGGCTGAGGCAGGAGAATCGCTTAAACCCAGGAGGCAGAGACCAAAGCCTGACTTCTAGTCCTTGGAAACTTTCTTTATTGCCACCTAGAGTAACCAAGGGATTTAAATCTGAGAAAAGAATAAAAACTGCGGCAACTGGATGGCTTTCTTTTTCTTTTCTTTTTTTTTTTTTTTTTTTTTTTAGAAATAGTCTTGTTTTGTTGCCAGGAGCCAGGCTGGAGTGCAGTAGTGGGATCTTGGCTCACTGCAACCTCTGCCTCCTGGGTTCAAGCGATTCTCCTGCCTCAGCCACCTGAGTAGCTGAGACTACAGGCGCTCTCCACCGTGCCCAGCTAATTTTTGTATTTTTTAGTAGAGACGGGGTTTCACCATGTTGGCCAGGATGGTCTCAATCTCTTGACCTCGTGATCCGCCTGCCTCAGACTCCCAAAGTGCTGGAATTACAGGTGTGAGTCACTGCGCCCGGCTGGCTGGATGGCTTTCTTTAGCTAGTAGCCTGTTTGTTTCTCCCACTAGAACAAAGCTCCATAAAGCAGGACTTGTCTATTTTGTTTACTGCTGTTTCTCTGGATACATCTGACATATTGTAGGCCCTCAAAATATACTTGTGAATGGAGCAACACCAACCCGGGCTCTAATCCCAGTCCGGCTACCTCTTAGCTGTGTGACTCTGAGTATTTCAGTTAACCCCTCTGAGCCTCAGTTTGTGCCTTGGAAAACTAGAGGTAGTTATGAGTATTAAGTGAGATCAGGCAATAAAATACTTGTGCAGTACCTGGCACACGATAGGTGCTCCATAGAATTGGTAGGTGACAATCACAGACTTCCTTCCTTGCCTCCAAATTCTTCCCCCGCAAAGAAGGGGGACAGCCAGAGACTGGGGCCTGGAGTTCACTGAGTGGGTTCTGCACTTGTGTGCAGTGAAGACATGAGGCCTCAGCCTGGAGGAGCTCCCCAGACTGTGATCAGAGGCTGGTAGAGAATGAAGCCAAAGCAGGAGTGCTCAGGCCTGGCAACACGGTGAAACCCCATCTCTACTAAAATACAAAAATCAGCCAGGCATGGTGGTTCACACCTTTAGTCCCAGCTACTTGGGAGACTGAGGAGAATTGCTTGAACCCGGGAGGCGGAGATTGTGGTAACCCAAGATCATGCCACTGCACTCCAGCCTGGGCCACAGAGTGAGACTCTGTTGCAAACAAAAAGAAGGAGCAGTCAGAGAGGAAGAGGAGGAACAGAAGCATGCAGGTGGGATGGTGCAGGACTGCAGAGGGTCAAAGAGAACAAGGCAGAGAATTGGGCAGTGAGCTCCTCCACAGAGCAGAGCCACTGACCTGGAGCCTGGGGATGAGGCCGACTTTGGTTGCTGTCATTAGAGAGGATAGGAGGTGACAGCAGAGGTGACACAGTAGCAGGAAGAGTTGGGGATGGAATTGGAGTTAAAAGGGGCAGAAGAGGGAGCAGCTGATCACCTAAAATTGTTACTGGGCACCAGTTGCATGCCAGGCCCTGTTCTAGGCACTGGGAATACAGCAGAGAGAAGACAGAGTCTCTGCCCTCTAGGATAGAGGCCCACGAACTGTGGCCCACACGACAAATCCGGCCTACTATGTTTGTATGCTTGCAAGCTAAGAATGGTTTTTAGATTTTTTAATCATTTTAAAAGTCAAAGGAAGAATATTTCATGACATGTGAAAGTTATATGAAATTCAGATTGTAGTATCCATAAATAAAGTTTTATTGGAACACAGCCACGCTCCGTTTACGTATCGTCTATGGCTGCTTTCTCACTACAGCAGCAGAGTTGAGTAGTTGCAACAGAGACCATATGGCCTGCAAAGCCTAAAATATTTACTAGCTGGCTCTTCAGAAAAAGAAGTTTGTTGACCCCTACTCTAGAAAGCTACATTCTCTGGCTAGACACGGTGGCTCATGCCTGTAATTTCTGCAACTTGGGAGATTGAGGCAGGTAGATGGCTTGAGCCCAGGAGTTCGAGACCAGCCTGGGCAACATAGTGAGACCCCACCTCTACAAAAAATACAAAAATGCCTGGTGGCATATGCCTGTAGTCCCAGCTACTCAGGCGGCTGAGGAGGGAGGATAGCTTGAGCCTGGGATGTTGAAGCTGCACTGAGCAATGATTATGGTGCTGTACTCCAGTCTGGGAGACAGAATGAGGCCCTGTCTCAAAAAAAAAAAAAAGAAAAGAAAAGAAAAAAGTGACATTTTCTTTGGGGAAGACAATTAAACAAGCAGGTGAGCTTTTTTCCAGGTGCTTCCCAGGACAAGAGCCAGCTGGTTTCAGAGTTTCTTTGTACCCTGCTTCTTGGCCACCTTCCCCTGGAAGAGAACTTCTCTATCCAGCCAGGCTTTGATACAGCAGCAGAACAGCTCAGGTCATAGTAATCAGTCCCCTGCTTCCTGGCCAAGAGGATCTAGCCTTTTTCTGGAAGGAAAAAAGCCTCACTCATTGATTTGCAAAGTCTAGCACCCACCAGATCCCCTTCCTCTCTCCCAGATCCTGGATCCAGGAACAGCTTGTGACCTCAGAGGAACATAATCACTCTTGTTGTCAAGGCCTGCCATCTGTGTACCTGACACCTGGGTGGTGTACCTGCCACCTGGGTGGTGCCCCCTCTTTAGAAACACTCCTCTCACCCACTGCTTCATGAAGCCCTCACAGGGCGAAGGCATGGCTAGGGATTGTTAGTTCCATTTCCAGATGAGGAAACAGACTTAAAGAGATGAGCTGATGGCCGGGCGCGGTGGCTCACGCCTGTAATCCCAGTACTTTGGGAGGCAATGCAGGAGGATCATGAGGTCAGAAGTTTGAGACTAGCCTGACCAACATGGTAAAACCCCATCTCTACTAAAAATAGAAAAAATTAGCCAGGTATGGTGGCGTGCCTATAATCCCAGCTACTTAGGAGGCTGAGGCAGGAGAATTTCCTGAATCCAGGAGGCGAAGGTTGTAGTGAGCCGAGATCCCACCATTGCACTCAAGCCTGGGCGAGAGAGTCTCCGTTTCCAAAAAACGAAAAACAAAAAAACATATGGCTGCTGCTGTCGCAGGGGAACCCCGTCCCCAGACGAATTGTTCCTGAAAGGCGAAGGGGAGAAGACTGAGGAGGAGCTAGAGGAGGAGGACGAGGAGCTAGATGAGACCCTGCCGGAGAGACTGTAGGGCCTGACAGAGATGTTTCCGGAGAGGGTATGGTCCGCAGTAGGAGCCACTTTTGATCTCTCCCTCTTTGTGGCTCAAAAAATGTATAGGTTTTCCAGGGCAGCCTTGGGAATTGGGACCACTTCCTTTATGATCCTGGTTCTTCCCCGTTGTCTTTGAGACTGAGAAGTTGCAAATGGACCTACAGCAGCAACTGCAGCAGCGGCAAATACTTCCAGGGCCTAACACAGGGCTCTCAGGAGGAATGCCAGGGGCTCTACCTTCACTTCCTGGAAAGATCTAGATTGTTACTGCTCTTTGAGATGTCTTGGTGGGAGAAATTTGAAATTCAATAGTGTTTGAACTGCTGATTATTTGGATTTTTTTTTTTTAACTTTGGCACATTGATCTATCTAAACCTGGTGGGGAGACTTGACCCCACATTGTCTTATTGAAAGACTCAACTTGCAACTGTGCCCTCCACACTATCCTGACTTACTTCTGTCTTCACTCTGATACCAGAGTGCAGCCATGCAGTTATTCCAGCTCTGGCCACCCCACTCCTTTCACTGAATTGCTCCTAACTGGAAGATCTCACTTTCCCCTTGTGGAGTAGGAACCGATGCCAGTGGGAGGGATGTGCCCCTGGCCATTAACGACTGTGTTTTGTTTTTTGTTTTTGAGACAGAGTCTCACTCTGTCACCAGGCACCAGGCTAGAGTGCAGTGGCGCGGTCTTGGCTCACTGCAACCTCCGCCTCCCAGGTTCAAGCAATTCTCCTGCCTCAGCCTCCTGAGTAGCTGGGAATACAGGCACGCACCACCACACCAGCTAATTTTTGTATTTTTTAGTAGAGACAGGGTTTTACCATGTTGGCCTGGATGGTCTTGATCTCTTGACCTCATGATCCGCCTGCCTTGGCCTCCCAAAGTGCTGGGATTACAGGCGTGAGCCACCTTGCCTGGCCTTTCTTTTCTTTTCTTTTTTTTTTTTTAAGAATGGAGCTGTTAGGGAGGGAAATGCACACAATGTGAAACAGACAAAGTGCATTACACTTGTAGTGTAAAGTGGCCACTATGAATCCCTATGTATAAGAGGAGGCTGGCTGCAGCTTCAGCCGCAGAATGGGGACTATGGAAGATGGAGCAGGGGCTGATTTTCTCTGCACATTTTGGCTCTTAGACATGTGTGTGTGGGTTTAAAAAACCAGAAGTCAGTGCTGACTTTTTGAATTTAAATATTAAAAATGATTCCAGTGGAAAACAACAACAACATTTACAGCATACTAACCAGGATTAGATTCCTTCTCAAGAAACCACTTTCTTTTTTTTTTGAGATGGAGTCTTGCACTGTCACCTGGGCTGAAGTGCAGTGGCTTGATCTCAGCTCATTGCAACCTCTGCCTCCCAGGTTCAAGCGATTCTCCTGCCTCAGCCTCCCGAGTAGCTGGGATTACAGGTGCCCACCACCAAGCCCGGCTAATTTTTTTTTTGTAGTTTTAGTAGAGACAGGGTTTCACTATGTTGGCCTGGCTGGGTCTTGAACGCCTGACCTCATGATCCGCCCACCTCGGCCTCCTAAAGTGCTGGGATTATAGGCATGAACCACCGTGCCTGGCCCAAGAAACCACTTTCTTTGCCTATTCATAAGAAGCAACTCTTTACCTGTTAATAAAAAAAAAAAAATGTTGTTTTGAGACAGAATCTCTCTGTGTTGCCCAGGCTGGAGTGCCTGTTTAAATTTTATCATAAGATTGCAGCAATTCAGTCACAGCTTCAGGCCCCACTTCTAGTCCTTTTGCTTTTTCCACCACATCTGCAGTTACTTCCTCCCCTGAAGTCTTGAACCCTCAAAGTCATTCATAAGAGTTGGAATCAACTTCTTCTAAACTCCTATTAATGTTGATATTTTGACCTCCTCCCATGTGTCACAGATGTTGTTAATGACATTTAGAATGGAGAATCTTTTCCAGAATGTTTTCAACTTACTTTGCCCACATCCATCAGAGGAATCACTATCTATAGCAGTTATAGCCTTATAAAATGTATTTCTTAAAAGAATAAGACTTGAAAGGCAAAATTACTCCCTGATCCATGGGTTACAGAATGGATGTTGTGTTAGCACGCACGAAAACCATATTAATCTTGTACATCTCCATCAGAGCTCTTGGGTGACCAGGTGCATTTTCAATGAGCAGTAATATTTTAAAAGAAATCTTTTTTCTAAGAAGTAGTCTCAACAGTGGGCCTAAACTATTCCATAAACCAGGCTGTAAACAGATGTGTTGTCATCCAGGCTTTGTTGTCACATTTATAGAGAACACCAAGAGTAGATTCAGCGTAAGTTTTAAAGTCCCTGGGATTTCCAGAATAGTCAGTGAGCACTGGCTTCAAATTCAAGTTTCCAGCTGCATTAGCCCCTAACAAGAGAGCCAGCCTTTCCTTTGAAGCTTTAAAGCCAGGTGTTGACTTCTCTCTAGCTATGAAAGCCCTAGATGGCATCTTCTTCCTATAGAAGCCTGTTTCTTTTTTCCTTTTTCTTTCTTTATTGAGACATAGTTTCCCTCTTGTCACCTAAGCTGGAGCGCAATGGCGCGATCTCGGCTCACTACAACCTCTGTCTCTTGGGTTCAAGGGATTCTCCTCCCTCACCCTTCCCAGTAGTTGGGATTACAAGCACCTGCCACCACACCCAGCTAATTTTTGTATTTTCAGTAGAGACAGGGTTTCACCATGTTGGCCAGCCTGGTCTTGAACTCCTGGTCTCAAGTGATCCACCTGCCTTGGCCTTCCAAAGTGCCAGGATTACAGGCATGAACCACGGTGCCCAGACTGAAGGCTGTTTCGCCTACATTGAAAATATGTTGACTGGGTGTGGTGGGTCAGGCCTGTAATCATAGCACTTTGGGAGGCTGAGGTGGGCAGATCGCATGAGGTCAGGAATTCAAGACCAGCCTGGCCAACATGGTGAAACCCCGTCTCTACTAAAAATACAAAAATTAGCCAGGCCTGGTGGTGCATGCCTGTAATTCCAGTGACATGGGAGGCTGAGGCAGGAGAATCGTTTGAACCTGGGAGCCAGAGGTTGCAGTGAGCCAAGATCTCACCACTGCACTCCAGGCTGGGTGACAGAGCAAGACTCTGTCTCCAAAAAAAAGAAAAGAAAAGGAAAGAAAATGAGTTGTTTAGTGTAGCTGGCTTCCTCAATGATCTTAGCTAGATCTTCTGGATTATTGCGAACCTTCTCCGTCAGCACTTGCTGCTTCACCTTGTATTATTTTTTTTTGAGATGGAGTCTCACTCTGTCACCCAGGCTCCAGTGCAATGTGCAATCTCGGGTCACTGCAACCTTCGCCTCCTGGGTTCAAGTGATTCTCTTGCCTCAGCCTCCCGAGTAGCTGGGATTACAGGCGCCAACCATTATGTCTGGCTAATTTTTGTATTTTTAGTAGAGACAGGGTTTCACCATGTTGATCAGGCTGGTCTTGAACTCCCAACCTCAGGTGATCTGCCTCCCTCTGCCTCCCAAAATGCTGGGATTACATCTGTGAGCCACTACACCCAGCCTTTTTTTTTGAGACGAATTTTCACTCTTGTCACCCAGGCTGGAGGGCAATGACACCATCTAGGTTCACTGCAACCTCCGCCTCTCGGGTTCAAATGATTCTCCTGCCTCAGCTTCCCAAGTAGCTGGGATTATAAGCATTTGTCACCACACTCGGCTAATTTTTTTGTATTTTTAGTAGAGACGGGGTTTCACCATGTTGGTCAGGCTGGTCTTGAACTCCTGACCTCAAGAGATCCACCTGCCCCGGCCTCCCAAAGTGCTGGGATTACAGGCGTGAACCACTGCACCCAGCCTTGGCAACTTATTTTTGTTTTTTATTTTTATTTTTGAGATGGAGTCTCGCTCTGTCGCCCAGGCTGGAGTGTAGTGGTGCGATCTTGGTTCACTGCAACCTCTGCCTCCTGGTTCAATGATTCTCCTGCCTCAGCCTCTGGAGTAGCTGGGAATACAGGTGAATGCCACCACACCCAGTTAATTTTTGTATTTTTAGTAGAGACAGGGTTTTACCATATTGGTCAGCCTGGTCTTGAATACCTGACCTCGTGATTTGCCTGCCTCAGCCTCTCAAATGTTGGGATTACAGGCGTGAGCCACAGCTCCCGGCCACTTTTTATTTTTGTAGAGGCAGGGTTTCACTATGTTGCCCAAGCTGGCCTCCAACTCCTGGACTCAAGTGATCTGCCCACCTTGGCCTCCCAAAGAGCTGGGATTACAGGCATGAGTCACGGTGCCCAGCTGTACCATATTCTTATTATTCGTGTGTTCACTGGAGTAGCATTTTTAATTTCCTTTAGGAACTATTCTGCTGGGCACAGTGGCTCACACCTGTAATTCCAGCACTTTGGGAGGCTGAGACGGGCGGATCACCAGAGATCAAGAGTTCAAGAGCATCCTGACCAACATGGAGAAACCCCGTCTCTACTAAAAATACAAAATTAGCCAGGCGTGGTGGCGTATGCCTGTAATCCCAGCTACTCGGGAGGCTGACACAGGAGAATCGCTTGAACCCAGGAGGCAGAGGTTGCAGTGAGCCAAGATTGCATCACTGCACTCCAGCCTGAGCAATAAGAGTGAGACTCCATCTCAAAAAAATAAAAGAACTTTTCTTTTGCATTCACAACTTTGCTAACTGACACAAGAGGCCTAGCTTTTGGCCTTCCTCACTAAAATTATTTCTAGCTTTTTATTAAAAATGAGAGACATTTGACTCTTCCTTTCACTTGAACACTTATTAAGTTTGCCATCTTATATGGGCACAGTTTGTGGCACCCCAGAACAATCACAATTGTAATATCAAAGCTCACTGATCACAGATCACCATCACAGACACCATAATAATGAAGAAATTTGAAATATTGTGAGAATTACCAAAATATGACACAGACATTATATGAACACATGCTGTAGAGAAAATTGCGCCTATAGTTGCTCAACACAGGGTTGCCACAAACCTTCAATTTGTTAAAAACAAAATATTGGTTGGGCATGGTGGCTCATTCCTGGAATCCCAGCACTTTGGGAGGCCAAAATGTGAGGATCGCTTGAGCCCATGTGTTCAAGACCGGCCTGGGCAACATAGAGAGACCTCATCTCCACACAAAAAAACAAAAAATAAAATTAGCTGGGACTGGTGCCTCAAACCTGTGATCCTAGCTACTGGGGAGGCTGAGGTGAGAGGATTGCTTGAGCCCAGCCAGTTGAGGCTGCAGTGAGTGGTAATCATGCCACTGCACTCCAGCCTGGGTGACAGAGCAAAACCCTATCTCAAAAAAAAAAGAAAAAGAAAATTATTTTGCAATAACTAATAAATTAAATCATTAGTGGATAGTAAAACCAATAGGTGAAAGGTTGATGGAAACTTTTATACTGAAGAGGGCATTAAACCTACTGATTAATCAGTAAAAATGTCAACTAGACGTATGTGTCTCCAGATGTGATGTAATAATAAGTACACAGCACCGTCACCAATAAGGTATTCTTGAAACACTCAGGGGTCAGGTGCAGTGGCTCACGCCTGTAATCCCAGCACTTTGGGAGCCCGAGGCAAGTAGATCACGAGGTCAGGAGTTCGAGACCAGCCGGGACAACATGGTGAAACCTCATCTCTACTAAAAATACAAAAATTAGCCAGGTTTGGTGGTGGGTGCCTGTAGTCCTAGCTATTTGGTAGGCTGAGGCATAAGAATTGCTTGAATCCAGGAGGCAGAGGTTGCAGTGAGTCAAGATCACGCCACTGCACTCCAGCCTGTGTGACAGAGCGAAACTCCGTCTCAAAAAAAAAAAGTAGCCAGATGTGATGGCGTGCTTGTAGTCTCAGCTACTTGGGAGGCTGATGCAGGAGGTCAAGGCTGTAGTGAGCCATGATTGTGCACTGCACTACCAGCCTGGGCAACAGAGCGAGACCCTGTCTCAAAAAAAAAAAAAAAAAAGAAAAGAAAAGAAAAAGAAATATAGCCTCTGGATCTAACTTTCAGTTTACTGGAAATACAAGGGACAGAAAAACAAAATACACTACTGAGTCTGGGCTCGGTGGCTCATGCCTGTAATCCCAGTACTTTGGGAAGCCAAGGCGGGTAGATCACCTGAGGTCAGGAGTTTGAGACTAGCCTGGCCAACATGGCAAAAACCATGTCTCTACTAAACATACAAAAAATTAGCCAGGCGTGGTGGCAGGTGCCAGTAATCCCAGCTCCTCGGGAGGCTGAGACAGGAGAATTGCTTGAACCTGGGAGGCAGAGGTTGCAGTGAGCCGAGATTGCAAGACAGAGATGATTGAGACAGAGCAAGACTCTGTCTCAAAAAAAAAAAAAAGTTCTCAAAAAGTTCTTCATACTGAACTAATTAATGCAAAAATAATGAAAAAATTAGAAAACTAGAAAAAAATACACTACTGGAAAGCAATCAGCCAAATCTTCTGGTATTTAGGAATTTTAACAGGACAGATATTCTGGTTTCTTCTACAAATTAATAGCATTAAAACATGGAAAGAAAAGTGGAACTGATCAAAAGTTACTTAAGAGATACATCAACCAAGTGACATGTATGGATCTGGTTGAATCCTGATTGAAGCAAACCAACTATTTTTGTTTTTTGAGACGGAGTTTTGCTCTTGTCACCCAGGCTGGAGTGCAATGGCACCATCTCAGCTCACAGCAATCTCTGCCACCTGGGTTCAAACAATTCTCCTGCCTCAGCCTCCCAAGTAGCTAGAATTACAGGTATGTGCCACCATGCTCAGCTAATTTTGTATTTTTAGAAGAGACAGGTTTTCTCCATGTTGGTCAGGCTGGTCTCGAATTCCCAACCTCAAGTGATCCGCCTGCCTTGGCCTCCTAAAGTACTGGGATTACAGGCGTGAGTCACCGCGCCTGCCCTGGAACAAACAAATTATTAAAGAAATTTGATCATGGACTAAGTATTAAATAATTTTAGGGAATTTGCATATATTTTGTCAATTAGATGTGACAGCAGCATTGGAATTATGTTTGAAAAATCTTTTTTTGGGAGGCCGAGGTGAGTGGATCACCCGAGGTCAGGAGTTCAAGACCAGCCTGGCCATCATGGTGAAACCCCATCTTTAAAAAAAAAAAAAAGAAAGAAAAATCTTTTTTTTTTTTTTTTTTTTTTTCAGACTGAGTCTCACTCTGTTGCCCAGGCTGGAGTGTAGTGGCACGATCTCAGCTCATTGCGACTTTTGCCTGCCGGGTTCAAGCAATTCTGCCTCAGCCTCCTGAGAAAAAAATCTTATTTGAGATTGGTAATGAAATAATTCAGGTGAATTGATATGATGTCTGGGATTTGGTTCAGAGACAGGAAAAAGTGGGGAAATAGATGAAATGAGATTGGCAAAATGTTA